>CAUYRH010065223.1:0-14461 GCA_963574655.1 Perodicticus potto | reverse complement strand
ATAAAATTAAGTATTATTTTTTTGAGATCTTTAAAATATGACAATGGAGCTTTAATAGGAATTGCATTAAAATTATATATTGCTTTGGGTAGTATAGACGTTTTGACAATGTTGATTCTTCCCAGCCATGAGCATGGTATGTTTTTCCATTTGTTGACATCTTCAGCTATTTCTTTTCTTAGAGTTTCATACTTCTCTTTATAGAGATCTTTCATGTCCTTTGTTAGGTAACCTCCCAAATATTTCATCTTCTTTGGCACTACTGTGAAAGGAATAGAGTCCTTGACTGTTTTTTCAGCTTGACTATTGTTGGTATATATAAAGGCTACAGATTTATGAGTGTTGATTTTGTAACCTCAGATGCTGCTATATTCCTTGATCACTTCTAAGAGTTTTGTAGTAGAATCCCTGGTGTTTTCCAGATACACAATCATATCCTCTGTGAAGAGTGAAAGTTTCATCTTTTCTTTCCCTTGATCGCCTTTTCTTCCCTAATTGCAATGGCTAAAACTTCCATTACAATGTTAAAGAGCAATGGAGACAATGGGCATCCTTGCCTGGTTCCTGATCTAAGTGGAAATGATTTTAATTTAACTCCATTCAATACAATATTGGCTGTGGGTTTGCTGTAGATGGCCTCTATTAATTTAAGAAATGTCCCTTCTATACAAATTTTCTTAAGTGTTTTGATCACGAAGGGATGCTGGATATTGTCAAAAGCTTTTTCTGCATCAATTGAGAGAATCATATGGTCTTTATTTTTTAATTTGTTTATGTGCTGAATTACATTTATAGATTTGAGTATATTGAACAAGCCTTGAGACCGTGGTGTAAAGCCCACTTGGTCATAGTGTATAATTTCTTTGATGTGTTGTTGGATTCTGTTTATTAGAATCTTGTTGAATATTTTTGCATCAATATTCATTAGTGATATTGGTCTATAATTTTCTTTTCTTGTTTGGGTCTTTCCCTGGTTTAGGGATCAAGGTGATGTTTGCATCATAGAATGTGTTGGGTAGTATTCCTTCTCTTTTTATATTTTGGAAGAGGTTTAGTAATATGGGTACTAGTTCTTCTTTAAAGGTTTAGTAGAATTCTGACATGAAGCCATCTGGTCCCGGGCTTTTCTTTTCAGGAAGTTTTGTATAGTTGATGCTATTTCACAACTTGATATAGGCCCGTTCAACATTTCCACTTCATTCTGGCTAAGTCTTGGTAGGTGGCGTGCTTCCAAGTATTGGTCAATTTCCTTCAGATTTTCATATTTCTGAGAGTACAGTTTCTTGTAGTATTCATTGAGGATTTTTTTTTATTTCTGAGGGGTCTGTTGTTATTTCGTCTTTACCATTTCTGACTGAAGAAATTAGAGATTTTACTCTTTTTTCCTGGTTAGGTTAGCCAAAGGTTTATCAATTTTATTGACCTTTTCAAAAAACTAACTTTTTGATTTGTTGATCTGTTGTATAATTCTTTTGTTATCAATTTCATTTAATTCTGCTCTAATTTTGGTTATATCTTTTCTTCTGCTCGGTTTGGGATTGGAATGTTCTCCTTCTCCAGTTGCTTGAGATGTCCCATTAAGTTGTTAACTTCCTCTCTTTCCATTTTCTTGAGGAAGGCTTGCAGTGGTAGAAATTTCCCTCTTAGGACTGCCTTTGCAATATCCCAGAGGTTCTGATAATTCATTGTTGTTTTGTTCCAAAAATTTGGTAATTTCCTTCTTAATCTTGTCAATGAGCCATCTATCCTTCGGCATAAGGTTATTTAGCGTCCATGTTTTTGTATGAGTATGCAGATTCCTGTTGTTATTGAGTTCAACTTTTATTCCATGGTGGTGTAAGAAGATGCAAGGAATAATTTCTATTTTTTTTACATTTGCTGAGGTTAGACTTGTGACCAAGGATGTGATCGATTTTGGAGTATATTCCTTGGGTTGATGAGAAGAATGTGTATTCAGTTTTGTTGGGATGAAATGTTCTGTAGATGTCTGTTAAATCCAGTTGTTGAATGATTAAGTTTAAATCTAAAATTTCTTTGCTGAGCTTCTTTTTGAAGGATCTATCCAGCACTGCGAAAGGGGTATGAAAATCTCTGACTACTATGGAGCTGGAGGAAATGAAGTTGCTCATGTGTGTTAGAGTTTCTCTTATAAATTGAGATGCGTTCTGGTTGGATGCATAAATATTAATAATTGAAATCTCATCATATTGAGTAGTACCTTTAACAAATATGAAGTGTCCATCCTTATCCTTCCTTATTTTGGTTAGTTTAAAGCCTATTGTATCTGCAAATAAGATTGCAACACCTGCTTTTTTCTGCTTTCCATTTGCCTGGAATATAGATGACCATCTCTTCACCTTGAGTCTATATTTATCTTTTAAGGTAAGATGCGATTCTTGTATTCAGCAGATATCTGGCCTGAGTTTTTGTATCCAGTCAGCCAATCTGTGCCTCTTTAGAAGACAGTTTAAACCATTCACATTAATTGAGAATATTGATAAGCCTGTCAAATGTCTGGTGGACATTTTTAATCCTTTCACGACTGTGGCAGTTGGAATTTGATCAAAAGCTTCTGAGTGGGTTTACTTTTGTGGTGGAGGATTACGCTGGTCATTATGGAAGATAGGTCTGAGAATATCCTGGAGCACTGGTTTAGTTATGGCAAATTTCTTCAACATGTGGATGTCATTAAAGTATTTAATTTCTCCATGAAATGAAACTCAGTTTAGCTGGATACAGGATGCTGGGTTGAAAGTTATTTTGTTTTAGGAGATTAAAAGTTGATGACCGTCCTCTTCTAGCTTGAAAGGTTTGAGCAGAGAGATCTGCAGTTATTCTAATATTCTTCTCCTTGTAGGTTATGGTTTTCTTATGTCTGGCTGCTTTCAGAATTTTTTCCTTCATAGTAACTTTAGTGAAATTGATTATGATGTGTCTGGGGGATGTCTTATTCGGGTTGGGTCATGCTGGAGTTCTGAAACTGTCTGCTATCTGAATTTCAGAATATCTTGGCATGTCTGGAAATTTCTCTTTCACAAGCCCATGAAGAAGAGACTCTGTGGCTTGTGAAGCCACTTTATTGCTTTCGGGGATCCCTATGAAGCGAATATTGGTTTTCTTTGAATGATCACAGAGCGCTCTGAGAGAGTGATCTGGTTTTGCCCTCCATTTCTCTTCCTCTTTGAAAGTTTGGGAGCATTCGAAAGCTTTGTCTTCAGTGTCAGAAATCCTTTCTCTGCTTGCTCCATTCTGTTACTGAGGGATTCTACTGTATTTCTCAGATCTTTGAGGGCTGCAAAGTCTTGTCTTCATATGTCAAAATCTTTGGTCATTTTGTCTTTGAATTCGTTGAATTCTAGAAACATTGTTTGGGTTACCTCTTGAAATTCTAATTCCATCTCTTCCTCCATTCTGTTGATCTTATTTGCTATCCCGATTCTGAATTCGATTTCTGACATCTCATCCATTTGTTTATGCATGGGATCTTGTGCTGTGTCCTCCTTGTCATTCTTTGGGGGAGTTGATCTACTCTTATTATTCATATTGTCAGAGTTTTTCCATTTATTCTGCCTCATGTTTGTTTTTCACTGTTGCCTCTGGCCATTCTCAGAGTTCGTGAGGTACCTCTCCAACATTAGACCCCAGCAGGATCACTCTATCATTCTTGGATCTTTGTAGAGAGTGACCCTGTGTGGCTCTTCTGGGACTGCCCAAGCCAGGGAGTTAGGCTGTGGGATCAGCTCCAGAGTGTGCTGGGAGCTGCATCCCTGGGTCCTGCAGCAGGGCAGGGGATGGAGCACACGGTTCTGGGAGTGCCTGGCACCTGGTGACTTTGGCAAAGAGAGCTCATGGCTCCAGCAGTCTCCTGCTGGGAGGAGGGCTCTGCACAGAGGCAGGGAGGGTCCGGAGGGAGGGCCTGGGTCCAGCAGCTTCCAGAGTCCCTGGCTAGACGGACGGGCCAGTGAGGAGGCAGGGAGGGTACGGGAGGTAGGACGCGGGTTGCACGGCTCCCAGAGTTCCTGGCCTGGGTGGACGGAGGCCTGGCAGACTCAGGGTCCCAAGGCATGTGGTTGCCAGTGGAGTGTGTGGCCAGGGTGGGCATGCCGAGGTCCAGTGGGCACAGGGTGCAGAGGTGCGCAGTCACCGGTGGAATCCCTGGCCGGAGTGGGCATGCGGAGGCCCAGCGGGCGCAGGACATGGGGCCATGTGGTCGCAGGCAGAGGCCCTGCCTCAGGAGGGCATGAGAAGACCCCGCAGGCGCAGGGCTGTTTGGTTGCCAGTGGAGTCCCAGACTGGGGCCCCAGAGTCTCTTGGAGGGGGGCGCTTGGTCCTGCAGACAGGGAGGGTGGGTGCTGCTCAAGAACATTTTCCCTGCTCACCATCCTTAATCATCAGAGAAATGCAAATAAAAATTCAATTTTTTATAACAGTTACTCAGTTTTTCATTTTTCCTTATAAAGGCATGACTGTATTTAACATCTGACAGGGTTTAATGCGTGGATAGGAATTATTGCTATCACGAAATCAATTAAAGACTTTTAAAAATATTTAAACGTTATCTAAATCTAATATCTTTAAACTCAATAACTTACTAAATCATATCGCCTTAAACCTTAAATGCTAATCACAGAACTAGTCAAAAATTTCCTACGCATGTCAATAAACTTAGAAGTCCCAGAGACGATTTAATATTTCTCTTAAATATTTTATTTGGCTTATACCACATATAAATGATAGAGGATACAGTTAAATCTACTCTTAGAACCATTTTAAAATGCACTGTGGCACGCTGGGAGATTGAATTCCTTATTATTTGTCTATGTATTCCCATGGCTAATGGCACTTAGAGTTAACTTATCCCTGCCCTTGAGGAAAGTGATATTCTCCACATGAGCTGAAATTGCACTTGCAGGGTCCATGCTTGGTGGGACCAGGACCTGGCCGTGCCCTTCACGGTGACCTACACTACACTAGCATTGTGGGGAGTGGTTTTGGCTTATGGTTAAGGCCCACTGCTGTGTACGGGACACTTGGAAAGCTGTACTTTCCCTTGCAAGCTGGTGCTACTCCCTTTGACTCCTCGGCTCGTCCTGCCGACCTGCAGCCCTGTCCTGGCTGGCTCACTGCTTGCTTCCTCACGCCTTATTGCTGTCAGACTTCTCACTGCTCTCCGGTCGTGGTGGCCACTGGTAGTGGCCCGTTTCTGTGTAGATTGCCCAGATGCACATGGTTAAGCAGGTTATGCCCCTCATCACTCTCATCTTGACGACAGGTGGCCAGAACTGCAAGGAGACAGTTATCCCAGAGTGTGAAGGGATGAAACTGGACCGTTTCCCCAGCGTGTAAGTGGAGATCACCCCCTTCCATTGGGCCCACCCTTGGAGAGCAGGGCCCTGTCTCCTTAGATGGCCCCGCGTCCGTGCTGGCGCGGAACGACTGGGACACACCATGCCTACTGCTTTTCCTCAACAACTGGAAGGGCTGCCTAGTAACTTTTAAAAAACTCCTTGGTATTGAGAGGCCAAAGGTTGTAGCTAAACCATGAAATCTACTCACAGCCACCTTAGATTTAACATCATTACATCATGCCAGGGAGGTCCCTTACATATTAAATATTTGCATATTTAAATATATGTTTAAGATAAGGGATATATATATATCCTTACAGATCTGGTGTGAGCATTCTTTAATATAAATACACAGAAATATTGTCTCAAAGGAGTTTTACCACCTTTGCTGTATCTCCTTTAGAAGTAATAGTAAAACTGACTAATCTCCCTACTGTAATGTCAAGGGGATGTGTCACATAGCTGGTTTCAGGGTGGGGAAGTGGGCACCTCCGGAGATGTCTCCATAACGCCATATGGAGATCTTCAATCTCCATAACTGTATGATTATCTCTTGCATTTTAAAAAGGGCTTTTGTTAGAGACCTCAAGAGGCTTCTCTTAACTTTCCATCTCACTCATTATTCCTTTGTTCATCCATTTATTCATTGATTTAATCAGCCATTATGTAACCAAAATTCACAAAGCGCAGCCCACATGCTAAACAGTACTAATAAAGGAACGAATTGCAATTGGGTTTAAAACAAACTTGTCTTACAACGGTTTCTCTCATCAGTAGCGAGAGGGGATTAAAAAGCTTGGCGCTGTACTACTGAGCTGGAGACATAGAAGGAATCCTATTATACTGGGCTCCAAAATTAGGAGGCAGAATAGAGCCTAGATTGGAACAGAGGAGCGATTTATTATCAGCAACACGACAGCAGATGCTGTCCATCCTATGATTGTTTTAACCACCCTCTTAATTGTCAGAAACATGGAATAATGTTGGACTGGTTTTAGAATAATAAAGAATATAAGTAATTGAAATTAGGGTGCTTTTATAAGTTTGTATAATGTCAGTTTGGTGAAATTATTTTCTTATTTCCAGGGATATACTTTTTTCTTCTTTTTTTTGAGACAGAGTCTCACTCTGTCTCCCTGAGTAGAGTGCCACGGTGTCATAGCTCACATCTAAATATTTGGGAAAATTTGAACCTGTTCTCATTCTTTTGAAGTCTATCTCTCATTTCTTTCTTTCTTTCTTTTTTTTTTTATTTCGGGACTGAGTATGACCAGTCTTTGGTGCTCAACCAGCACCTCCTAGGCAGTGCTCTACCGTTAGGGTGAGTGTCGGGGAAAGATTGGTATAGGTGTAAGACTTTGTATTAGTGAGAGTTCTCCAGAGACGAGAACCAACAGGATAGATGAATGGATGGATGGACAGAAAAGCAGATGAGATGAGATGATGAGAGAAATTGACTCATGCTTATAGAGGCTGAGAAGTCCCATGACAGGCTGCCTATAAGCTGACAAACCAGAAAAGCCAGAAGTGGAATATGGTATACTTTTTGTAATCATTGTGGTACACTTGAAGAGATTGTGTATTTTGATGTCGTTGGGTGTTGTGTTCGATAAATACAAATCAGATATGGCTGGCTAATAGTGTTGATTGAGTTTTCTAACTTTCTATCTACTTTTGAATCAATTTTTGGAAAATGGTTACTGAAATTTCTAACTTAATCTGTTTCTCTTTGTAGTTTTATACAGTTTTCTTCATACTTTTTGCAGCTGTTATTAGGTGCATGAATATCTAGGATTATTATGCCCTTTTAAAGAACTGGCCCCTTCAGAAATATAAAATAATCCTCTTTTAAACCAGTAACATTTATTTTCCTAAAACCCATTTTATCTAATAATAACATAGAATCTCTTGCTTTCTTCTAATGAGTCAGCATGGTGTATTTTTGTTTTTCCCTCTTATTTCTTAACGAATTTTGTCTTGTTCAATATTTCGTCCAGCTTCATGAACATGAGGTATGGAGTTAGTGTTGAATTGTCCTTGACTGTTAAGCTATTGTCTATAATTTCTGGATCAACTTTGTTTTGCTGCTAATTATAAATCATATTTTCCTGCTTTTTCGCAAGCATGGTAATTTTTATTTTTATTTTTTATTGAATCATAACTGTGTACATTAGTTCAATCATGGAGTGCAGTGTGTGGGCTGCATATACAATCTAAGATAATTTCATGAGAAAAGTACTAAATACAGACCACAAATGTTCTCACACAGTAAATGAGAACATCTCACGAATGTTATGTCGAATAGACAGATGAAGTTATCTTAGCACGGTAATTTTTAAATGGATCCCAGACATTGTGAATCTTTCCCTGTTACGTGTTTGGCACTTCTTATATTCTGATAAGTATTACTGAACTCTTTTCTGTGATGCAGGTTAGTTGCTTAGAAACAATTTGGTCATTTCTGATCTTGCTTTAAAAGTTTGTTAAATAGGATAAGAGCAGCATTTAGTTTATGGAAAATTTTGTTTCAATACTAAGACAAAATGCTTCTGGTTTTGCTACCCTATGACCCATGGTTTAGGAGATTTTTCAGTTTGGCTGATGGCAAGAGGAATAATTTGTTTCTGTTGAAGCGGTAGAATCCTTCCTTTTCATCCTTTTAAGTGGTTCCTTTTCTAAACTTGGTTGTTTCCTTCCATGGTCCTTAGCCGATCTGCACTTGGCTGAGAACTCAAGAAGGATTCTGTAAATTTCTGGAGTCCTCTGGCTGTGCAGCTCTCCTTTCTGGTACTCAGCCCTGCAAACTCAAATTGGCTTCTCCCTGAATTTCCAAATTCTTCTCAATTCAGGGACGTCTCTGCCAGTCTCTGTGTGGGCTCCTCTATGTCAGCTGGGTCCTTTAGGAAGGTGATGATGAGACAAAGCTGAGATAATAAGAAGTTTTTAGTAAGACGTCTACTGTGAAAGATGAAAATGCAGAAGCAGAAGGATTGAACTGCTAAGGCTTCTGACTGCATGAAACTATGACACGCCTGAAAAGACAGTGGAATGGAAGCAGCGCTGGACAGTGAGCTTCAAACCACAGTGTAGATCTGAGCGTCAGCTAGTTCAGTCGGGAGCCCTGCAGCCAAGGCTCTTAATAGTGACGTCTTGCTCTTGGAAGACACGGCCGGATCTGCTCTTTCATTGTCTGAGGGCTTCTTAGGAAGAGCACGACCTGGCTTAAAGTCAAAGTACTTAAAGGTACTAGAACTACAGACCTCGGAGAAAAATTCTTTCCCTTAGATTAAAATAGCACAGCTCCACAGCTTCCAAAAATGCATCTTATTAAAATACTTGTTGCTTTTCTTAGTGAAAAGTGACCACTAAAACTAAAGTTATGTTTTGTTATAGCATAGCATATGTTCTCTGTTGATTAAACCAAATAACTTTTATCCAGTAGATATTTACTGGGTGCCCACATGTGCTCAACACTTTTCCCGGCACCAGGAGTGCAGATGAATAGACATTGTACCTCCCCTACGGAGTTCACATTCCAGTGGGGATATATCAGTTGAGCAAAGAAGTTTTTGACCATAGTTATTATACACCCAGCAAAGTACACATGCCAAGCTTGAGCTTTCTGAGGACTTGAAGTCATTAAGCCTACCGAGCAGAGGACTGTAGATAGATGCCGAGGAACCTAGGGACAGCTTCTTCCTGCTTCTCGCAGCCTCATAGCTGAACAGATGCCTCAAACAACATTCAAGCTCAGCAGAACCCAAGATAGGGAAGGAAAGCATTTTGGCATTTACTAATGCAAGCTTGGCTTCCTCTGAAACTCTGTACTTCTGGCCTTGGAGCAAAGCCTAGGTCTTGTTCCCCGGGCTGGGAGCTGGCTGCATTACAGTTTAAATGCCCGTGTGTTCAGAGCTCCACGTGGGCCCAGGCTCCTCGCATTCTCTGTTACATGCTCATTTTGTAATGTCAAGCTGGCCGTCTTTCTAATTCCATCCGAAAGGTAAAATCTATCACTTCTTATTCCTTGGCCCAATCTCTCTCTCTCACATACACACACAATCTATGGTTTAACAAAACTGTTCCTGTTTGTTTAAGAAAGGAACACTGAGGGACTACCTAGGAACTGTAGGCAATGAAAACGTGTTAAAATATACAGCATGAGAAAGGAATTTGTAAATTAACATTGTAATTAATTGTCCAATTCACTTAATGTAAAGGGCAAATGGAACTGGCCATTTGACAGGACAGACTTGGAAGCTAGTTCCTAGAAGCTACACATGTAAATCATCACAGTGAAAATCAGCCGTTGAGGGAGAGGGCCCTTTGGGGCTAGACTCCTCTGGTAATAACTCATCAAGTTGGACAGGTGTGTTCTTCTCCCCACGCCTTAAGACTTCTCTCAGCCTCTAACCTACCTGGAAAGAGATGTTAGTGAATGATAAAAGCTCTAATAATGCAATTTTATACCAACATTTCATTTTATACCATTTAGGGGCAGACGGAATTTGGTTTAGCAGCATTTGGGGGGTGGAGCTAGTCTGGGCTCTGTTGAGAGGCAGGTGTGCTAAGAAGAATCCCGAGTAAGTGAGGGGTTGGATATTGAGGTGGAAAGACCCCTACTCTGATGAGGCCACGTGCCTCCCACTCCCCCCCAAACCCGCAACAACAGTGCAAACATTGATTCGCCCTTTTTTACAGGGGTCTGGGGCAATGCTATTGAGTTGCAGTTCAGTATATAGAAGAAGCCTAAGCTCCCCCAAATCTCCAACCTAAGAGGAAATTCCAGTTGCTGTAGGAATCGCTGAGACAGGGAAATACATTCTCCACCATCCAGACCTCTCCTTGTAGATTGATTGTATCATTTTAGTATATTCATTGATGAGGATCACAGATTTCAGTGTTTCTTTTTTACAGGTCTTCAGCATGAGGACATTTTATTACATTCATATAATAAAATACAGTGAATGTTGGCAACTTTGTGAATTCCATTAGCCAGAACACACAGTAGAGAAAGCCAGTGTAGTGTGGGTGGGGTGGGGTTTGGAAAGTTTCTCTGAGGGGGAGATATTTTACATAGGCGTTGGGACAGTGTGGTTGATGGTGAGAGGTTCAGGTAGTGGGAACATGTAGGAAGGTGCCAAGTGATAGAAAGCATGACAGTTTTGTGGACCCGAAGGATGACACAGCTGTGGATTAAGAGGAAAATAGTGTAAGGTGGAGGCAGGAGGCAGATCGCACAGGGCTTTGTGAGCCAGATTAAGATATCGACTTACGGACTGAAATCTCCTCTTATGCCTTCTGCAAAGACTTTTCCCTTAAACTAATCATTGCTTTAAGTACTTGACATATGTTATTTATTTCCCAGACCATTCTAATGATTTAGATGCTATTATTGTTTCCATTTTACAGATAAGAAAACTTAGATCAGAAATGTTGAATAAATTACGCTGAGTCTCAGGGCTTCTGAATGGTCAAGCTGGGTTTCCAATCTAGGTACTAAACTCCCCCCAGGAATAAAGGGACACGGTAAAGGATTTGAAGTAGAGCAGAGATGCCATCTATTCTGTTTTTAAGAAATTGGTCAAGCTGAAATGTGGAGAAGGGATCTGTTAAGAGTGGGTGGACCAGTCAGGGGCCTATTGTAATATTCTAGATAAGTCAATTTTGCCTTAACTGCAGAAGTGATGGAGATATGGAAAGATACAATTAGTAATGAAGAGATAGTTAAGATTTGCTTGGCAGGACCTAGTGATTGGCTGATACTTGTAATTCTGGCAAAAGCAAGTAGGTGGATGGTGGGGCCATTTAATAAATATGCTGACAAAGGAGACCATTTGAAGGGGAAGATAGTTCAGTTTTTCAAGGGTTGAGTTGATATATGGAGGTAGAAATGTATAGCAGACATTTTAGTAAATGGGCATGGAGCAGATGGGAAAGGTCTGTGCTGGTCTTGAACTTGGGGTTTATCTTCACGTAGAAAGTATAGATATTAACTCAAGCCATGGTAAGAGATGGAATGGCTTAAAGAGAGTATACACTGAGAAAAGAAAAAGGAGAAGGACTCAAGAATTAAATGGAAAACAAAACCAAGATCTATTTGTACCTTGGATGAACACACAGGGTTGCCTTATTTTGCCACAGTCTATTTTTTGAAGTATGAGATAGAAAAACTGAAACTACAGTTTGCAAGAAGCAGGTTTATAATTAGAATATTAATTTAAATCTTGGACACATGGCACCTTAAAAAGCAAACAGGTACCAGTGGTCCTTGCTGTGGTCATGCACTGAGTACATCAGAAGCAGGTCTTGTCTGTGATGTTTCTTGTCACTGCAGAGGAAAGGCTGATTGTGCCCATTGCTCTGGAGAGGCCGTGATGACAGAGACAGATCACTGCAGAGGAATACCCCATGTCACAGAGAAAACTGTTTTTGCTTCTCATTTTCCTTTTTCTTATAGCAAAGGCTGCCTGTTTTCTAGAAAATATCTTCCCACTCAAAATGTGACATTTTGTATATGAGGAGACAATGTATTTGCTACACTTTTAAGTTTATTGTGAAGACTACACACATTTCAATAATAAGAGGTTTGGAAAGCAGATGACAATAGATGGGGGAGTTGGGTTAGCACATTAACAAGTATCATACTGTACAGGCACTCAGCAGGGCCTAGATCAATGCTTCCAGATTTGATTAAGATATACATTTTATGTGTTTGCAAATGACATTCCCTATCTGTCCATTAATCCAATCACCATCATTCATTAATTAGTGAGTATCTACTGTAGTATTGATATTTGTCTTTTTTTAAAAATTAAATCATAGCTATGTACATTAATGCAATCATGGTGTACAATGTGCTGGTTTTATATACAATTTGAAATACTTTCATCGAACTGGTTAACATAGCCTTCATGGCATTTTCTTACTTATTGTGTTCAGACATTTATATTCTGCATTTAGTAAGTTTTGCTTGTACCCTTCTAAGATGCACCATAGGTGTGATTCCACCAGTTACCCTCCCTCCACGCATCCACCCCTCTCCCCTCCCCTTCCTTACCCCTTTCCCCATATTCTCGTGCTATAATTGGGGTATAGCTTTCATATGAAAGCTATACATTAGTTTCATGGTAGGGCTGAGTACATTGGGTACTTTTTCTTCCATTCTTGAGATACTTTGCTAAGAAGAATATGTTCCAGCTCCATCCATGTAAGCATGAAAGAGGTAAAGTCTCCATCATTCTTTAAGGCTGCAAAATATTCCATGGTATACATATACCACAATTTATTAATCCATTCATGGCTCGATGGGCACTTGGGCTTCTTCCATGACTTAGCAATTATGAATTGGGCTGCAATAAACATTCTGGTACAAATTACATATTTGTCTTTTGAGCTTGACCATTGCTGACACAGGATATATGTATAATAGAAATAAATCTTGAATATGTTTAAATATATACCCACTTGTATTGCTAAAATGATAAAGATAAACAGCTGAATTATGGCATAGATACCTTTAAAATTGTCAATATCTATTAAAGTTATTCATATATATTCTCCATCACATATCTGTTCTGTTAGGTAGCAACAGAAATATATACATGTATTTGTCAAAAGGTATGTACTACAAAATTCATAACGGCACTATTCATCATAGTAGAAATAAAGTAGGAAACTACACAAATGGCCATCAATACTTGAAAAGGTAAATGGCAATTAAAATGAGAATGAACAATCTAACCACACACATGTGGACAATTAACTTTTGACAAAGGCACAGAAAGATATTTCAATAAGGAAAGAACAGCCTTCTCAACAAAAAGATATTCTTTTATTTTATTTAAACACGTGAAGACATAGCAACTAGATATTAGATATTGGTTATTGGAAAACTAATTTGAGATTATTCATAGACCTAAACATAAAAATCAAAACTATAAAACTTGTAGAAGAAAAAAACAGGAGAAGACACAAAAAAACACTAGCCACATCATAAATTCTAAATTGGACTTAGCAAAATTATCGTCTTCTGCTATCAAAAAACCATGATGCCTCTTTTGTACTAACTTGGATGGAGGGGGAACACATTCTTCTTAGTAAAGCATCACAAGAATGGAGAAGCAAGAATCCAATGACTCAATTTTGATATGAGGACAATTGATGACCCAGTACATGGTGGGGGGTGAGAGAATGGGAGAGCGGAGAGAGGGAAGGAAGGAGAGGGTGGGGGGTCACAGTGTTTGGCACACCTTTTAGGGGAGGAACACATTTATAAGAGGGATTTTGCCTAACAGATGCAATTAGTGTAACCTGGTCTTTGTGCCCTCTATGAATCCTCAACAATAAAACAAAACAAAACAAAACACTATTAAGAAAATGAAAAAGTGAATTAGATTGGAAAAAAGATTTTCTCTATGTATCTGACAAAGGACTTATATTCATAAAATGTAAAAACAACCCTTCTACAAATATATTTATTTATTCATTTTTATTTTTTTATTTTTTTATTGTCTTTATAATTAAATCATAGCTGTGTACAATAGTGCAATCAAGGGGTACAATGTGCTGGTTTTATATACAATCTTAACTATTTTCATCAAACTGATTAACATAGCCTTCCTGGCATTTTCTCAGTTATTACATGAAGACATTTGTATTCTGCATTTAGTACGGTTCACCTGTATCCTTCTAAGATGTACCGTAGGTGTGGCCCCACCAATCACCCTCCGTCTACCCAAACCTCTCCCCTCCCCTCCCTTCCCTTGCCCCTTTCCCCATATTCTTGTGTTATATTTGGGTTATACCCTTCATACGACAGCTATAAATTAGCTTCATAGTAGGGCTGAGTACGTTGGATACTTTTTCTTCCATTCTTGAGATACTTTGCTAAGAAGAATATGTTCCAGCTCCATCCAAGTAAACATGAAATAGGGAAAGTCTCCATCTTTCTTTAAGGCTGTGTAATATTCCGTGGTATACATGTACCACAATTTATTAATCCATTCGTGGATCGATGGGCACTTGGGCTTCTTCCATGACTTAGCAATTATGAATTGGGCTGCAATAAACATTCTGGTACAGATGTCTTTGTTATAATGTGATTTTTGGTCTTC
>CAUYRH010065222.1:0-10077 GCA_963574655.1 Perodicticus potto | reverse complement strand
GCCTGTGGCTCATCAGGTAGGGCACCGGCCCCATATACCGAAGGTGGCGGGTTCAAACCTAACCTCGGCTGAACTGCAAGAACAGAAAAATAGCCGGGCGTTGTGGCGGGGGCCTGTAGAAAAAATGGAATCAGTGTAACCTGGTTCTTTGTACCCTCAATGAATCCCCAACAATAAAATAAATAAATAAATAAATAAAAATAAGGGCACTTCTGGGCACGGTGGCTCATGCCTGTAATCCTAGCACTCTGGGCAGGTGGATTCCTTGAGCCTAGGAATTTGAGATCAGCCAGAGCAAGAGTGAGACCCCCATCTCTACTAAAAATAGAAAAAATTAGCTGGGTATTATGGTGGGCACCTGTAATCCAAGCTACTTGGGAGCCTGAGGCAGGACGAGCACTTGAGGTTGCTGTGAGCTAGGGTGATGCCATGGCACTCTAGCCTGGGCCACAGAGTGAAACTTTGTCTCTAAAAAAACAGGTGGAGGGATTAGAACTCAGAAAAATTAACTTACATGCTCAAGGTCATATAGCTAAGTTATTTATCATCTGAAGGCTTTTAAAAAATCTTTATTATGGATATTTAAAAATACCCAAAATAGTGTAATATAATGACATATTTTAACAAACCTTTGTGTATCCATGATCCAATTTCATTAATTAAGAATGGTTTTGGAGGTTTTTTTGTATTTTTTTTTTAATTTATAGTTGGAGACCTAGTTTTGAGGAAGCAGTTTCATGTCTATAAGTAAACAACTCACAGAGGAGCAATTAGTTGACAGATATTTGGAGAAAACAATAGTTTTTCTTCTTTTTTTTTGAGACAGAGTCTCACTCTATTGCCCTGGGTAGAGTGGGGCATCCCAACAACCTCAAACTCTTGGGCTCAAGCAATTCTCTTGCTTCAGGCTCCAGAGTAGCTGCAACCACAGGTGCTCGCCACATGTGGCCAGTGTTTTCTATTTTTGTTAGAGAAGGGGTCTCCCTCTTGAGCTCAGGCTGGTCTCAAACTCCTGGACTCGCAGTTCCATCCCCCTGGCGTCAGAGAGTACTAGGATTACAGGCGTGAGGCCCAGCGACCAGCCAATTTTTGTCTTCTAATACTCTTAGATAAAGATTACTTCCTTGAAAGAGTAATTGATTTTTTCAAAGATAATAGATTTTGGTATTCATGAATTACTTCTCTTTTTTATTCAGTAAAGAGCTACTTGGCCAACAGCTGGTATTTTCCACTGATGTAAAACTGGATAAATACCTCTGTAACTGAGTATTTCTTGTTTCCACAGGCTACTGGATCCTCTGTTTTCCTAATACATAGTGGTTCTCAACCTTCCTAATGCCGTGACCCTTTAATACAGTTCCTCATGTTGTGGTGACCCCAAGCATAAAATTATTTTCATTGCTACTTCATAAGTGTAATTTTGCTACTGTTATGAATCATAATGTAAATATCTGATGTGCAGGAGACCCCCAAAGCAGTCGCGACCCACAGGTTGAGAACCACTGCTGTAACAGTCTGCAGTATAGACCCATTTGCAAAATTCTTCTAAAATTGCTGCAACCTGAATTCTTCTCTCACTTTGCATTCTCTACTCCTAATGTTTAAAGAGCAAAAAAGCCAAATCAGGTGTTTCTAATTTAAAAAGAAACATGTTGGCCGGGTGCAGTGGCTCAATGCCTATAATCCTTGTACTCTGGGAGCCCAAGCAGAAGGATCCTTTGGGCTTAGGAGTTTGATTGAGACCAGCCTGAGCACAGCGAGACCCCATCTCTGCTAAAAATAGAACAATTCGCCAAAAGTTGTGGTGAGCACCTATAGTCCCAGCTATGTGGGAGACTAAAGCAGGAAAATCTCTAGAACCCAGGAGTTTGAGGTTGCTGTGAGCTAGGCTGATGTCACAGCATTCTCGCTTGGACAACAAAGTGAGACTCTTGTGTTCAAATAAATAAATATTATATTTATGTATATGTATAAATAAAAATGAACACATTCCTTTTGTTCTTCTCTCTGGTGAGGTTTTTCTACCATTTGTTCTACTTTTTTTTTCTTTTCAGATTTCAAAGGGAACATTGCCTTTGCTGACAGCTCGTAATTTCACTATTAAAAAGAAAACAAAACCTAAACTGGTGATATGATAATAGCTGTAGTTGATCTAATCTATTCTACATACCAGGGATGGTTCTGAGTTTTTGTGACCACTTAGTCCTTTATGGGCTGCACATTCTCTCCTGTTCCTCTTGTTCTCCTGACGGCCTTTTAGGGTATATACTGAAGAAGTAGAAACTAATCCTGATATACATGTAGGCATGCCTTTTTCTCTGTGTGATGCCAAATCAAATCTGCAAGCTATTGTGAAAAAAAGGCCTATTGGTTTTCCTTCTCTCAAAGTTAAAAGAAAAAACAGTAATACAGACGCAATGCCCATAGCACAGCAATTACGGCACCAGCCACATATCCCAGGCTGGCGGGTTTGAACCTGGCTCAGACCAGCTAAACAATGACAATTGCAACAAAAAAATAGCCAGGCATTGTGGCAGGCACCTGTAGTCCCAGCTACTTGGAAGACTAAGGCAAGAGAATCGCTTAAGCCCAAGAGTTTGAGGTTGCTATGAGTTGTGATGCCACAACACTCTACTTAGGGCGACGTAGAGAGAATCTGGTTTTTTTTGTAAAGAAAAAAAAAAGAATTTGAGCATCCCAAATCCAAAATGCTCCAATGAACATTTCCTTTAAGTGTCATGTCAGCACTTAAAAGGTTTCAGATTTTAGAGCATTTTGGATTTTGGATTTTCAGATTAAGAATGGTCAGCTGGTAAATATAATCCAAATATTCCAAAATCTGAAATCCAAAACACTTCTGGTCCCCAGTATTTCTCATATGGGATACTCATCCAGCAGTTGGTCACTTAACTCATGCCAGTGACTGTTCCTTATACTGGTTTTTTTTTTTTTCCCTTTTCCTTCTTTTCCTTCTTTTGAGATAGAGTTTCTACTTGTCACCAGGCTGGAGTGCAGTGGCCTCATCACAGCTCACTACAACCTCAAACTCCTGGGTTCAAGTAATTCTCCTACCTCAGCCTCTCGAGTAGCTGGGTATACAGGTGTGCGCCACCATGTCCAGCTAATTCTTCTATGTTTTATGAGCAAGTGATCTTATGCATTGCCTCCCAAAGTGCTAGGATTATAAATGTGAGCCATTGCACCCAACCAGACACTCTGACTCTGTGACCATATATAAATAAATAAATAAATAAATGCAAAGGATATTAAGGGAAAACTGGCAAAATCCCCGTAAAGTCTGTAGTTTATACTTTTGTACCAGGGTTGATTATATTCTATCGTTTTAATAGATGATGTCTCAGGATTATGTGAGATATTAACTTTAGAGAAGGCTAAGCAAAGAATGTATGGGAACTCTATTATCTTTACAACTCTTCTGTAATTCAAAATTATTTTACAACAAAAAGTTGAAACAGTGTGCCTATTATGAAGATAGCAATATTATGAAGAATAAAGAAATGAATATATCAAAGTCAGGATTGTGATTTGAGAGTAAAGATTCGTGAGGTGTTGGCAGTTTCTTGGGAGGTGAGTACATAGATGATCACTTAATATTTATTTGTTAAGCCATAGATCTGTTTTATGCACTTCTATGAGTGAGTATTCTTTTTCATAGTTAAGACTAGAAAATAAAATACATTATTTTCATTTAGTGAGATTGCAAATCACTTGGGAGAAACATTTGTTCCTTATGTTTCTTTTCTTTAATTAATCTAGAATTTGCAAACAATACAATGGAAATGAGGTTTTGGTCATGAAATGTTGCTATTCTCAGTCATGGTTTTGTGTAATTTTTTTAGGTAGAAACACTGAAACACAATGATCCTTTTGCTCCTGGTGGAACAGTTGTTGTTGCAGCAAGTGATTCAGGTAAAGAAATAATTTATCTATTTCATTGAGCATTAAACATTACACTGTTCTTTAAGATTCTCTTTTCTTTGTCTCTAAATATATTAATCCTGTTATTTATGGTTTTAAAATTATTCATGATTTGATCCACTCTATTGGTTGGGCTGTTGTACCCATTGCGACCCATAAAAAAACTCGGACCCCACTTTAGGTACAAATGAGATGGTGATTTATTACACCTGCACGGGGGACTGCCCCTCCAAGGAGTGGGCAGCCCTGAAGAAAGGAGCAGGCTGCCTTTTATATTCTTTTTTGTACTGCATGGCAAAGCAGGCAAGTACAGAAGCGGAATGTGGTGGTTAGCTTAGGGCAGGGTTACAGCATGGCAGTTGGTTTAAGAAAGAATTGTAACTGGGAAACTTTGCTTGAGTAAGCATTCACCATTGTTTTAGCCATGGCTAGGGGGTTAAGGGAACTCAGAGAACTTCCTTGAATTCTGAAACCTGTTCTCAGAATTAACCCAAGGAAGCGGGCACGCTGGGGACCAAGGCTGAGACAGATTGAGATAGACTCGGGTCTTTCTGGGGGCTGTTGGCCTTTTCCAGAGCAAAGTTGCTTATACCTATAATTCTAGCAGTTGGAGAGGTCAAAGCCGGAGAAGTGCTTGAGGCCAGGAATTCAAGATCCACCTGTGCAAGCAACATTGTGAAACCTTGTCTCTACAAAAAATAATATGAAATCAGTGTCCTGGTGCATGTGTGTAGTCTCTACTTGAGAGGCTAAAACGGGAGGATCCCTTGAGCCCAGGTGTCCAAGGTTGCAGTGAGCTGTGATCACCCCAGTGCATTCCAGCCTGAGCAACATAGCAAGATCCCATCTCCTGAAAGAAAAATTTAATCTACCAATAATAATAATAATAACAAGCATTGTGTATTACTTTCTACTTTTTTAATTCATTCATTATCTTATTTATTGTTCATGTTAAAAATTTTACTACAATATACATTCTGGCTCGGTGCCTATGGCTCAATGGGCTAAGGCGCCAGCCACGTACACCTGAGCTGGCGGGTTCGAATCCAGCCTGGCCTGCCAAACAACAATGATGGCTGCAACCAAGAAAATGGCCGGGCGTTGTGGCGGGCGTCTATAGTCCCAGCTACTTGGGAGGCGGAGGCAGGAGACTTGCTTGAGCCCAGGAATTGGAGGTTGCTGTGAGCTGTGATGCCACCGTACTCTACCCAGGGTGAACAGCTTGAGGCTCTGTCTCAAAAAAAAAAAACAAACAAAGAATATACATTCTACTCAATATCAATAAAACCAATAAAAATGTTTTGCTTTATAAAAGGCCTTGTTGCTTTGCAGCTTCAGAGTCAGCATTGACTCTTACAGATCTTGGTCTAAGTTAAAAGACATGTGGCTTACAGTAGATAATTAAAATGCATATAAGTTTATGTTAGTAATGCAGAGAAAAGCCAAATGTTATTCTAGCATCCAATCTTCATCCTTTATGATATCTAATTCTTCATTCATTCTTTTTATAAATGCTAAGTAAGATTTTCATTTTAAACATAAGGAAACTGTAGGGACCAGGCGTGGTGGCTCACACCTGTAATCCTAGCACCCTGGGAGGCCAAGGTGGGTGGGTTGCCTCTGCTCACAAATTCGAGATCAGCCTAAGCTAGAGCGAGACCCCCATCTCTAAAAATAGCCAGGCATTGTGGCAGCACCTATAGTCCCAGCTCTTTGGGAGGCTGAGGCAAGAGAGTCTCTTGAGCCCAAGAATTTGAGTTTGCTGTTAAGCTATGGCTCCATGGCACTCTACCAAGGAGACAAAGTGAGTCTGTGGCTCAAAAAAAGAAAGAAAGTAAGAAAGAAATTGAGCACCAGAACATTAACTTGATGAAAATTGTATAGTTTTCTAGATTTGAAACAGGTAAAACCAAGATTCAAGCCTAGGTTTGATGGAGTCTAAAAGGTTTTCAACTTAAGTAACTTTCTTCCTTGAGTTTTCCTGTGTTCTTTTAAAAATAGAACAAATAAACAGACCATCTTGAGAGAGCAGTAGATTAGAGAACCTAAACTCAAACATGTAAATACTTTAATATCATGCTGAATGTAGGTTGCTTTAGTTTTTCTTAAGAATATAGAGTGGGTTGTTACAAATTTAGTATTGAGACAAAAATTATGAGTATAGAAAAAGATTAGTAGAAATGCCTTTAGAACTTGGAGTTCTTAAATTGAACAAATTATAACAAGATGAGATTTGGCAGAGTACATTGTTTTCAAATTGGAAATGAACTCTGAACATGAGTAATAAGAGTGGAATGTTAAAGTAGTGCTGGGTATTGATTTAAACAGATACTTAGAATGAGAGCAAATGAAGTTTCTAAAAAGCTTCTAAAAAGCTTGTATTAATAGTGGTTAAATCATACTTTAAAATACCTGTACACTTTTTAGATCCTTATTGTTAAAATGTTGAATTAATATTATATATTGCTAGTGAGTATATTAGAAAGGCAATCTAGGAGAATAAAATGATAAGTTAATACATTTATAATTAACTGTTGATTGTTCACACCGTGGAAATGGCAAATGCCACAGAGTTAATTAAAGCTACAAAGATTTAAAGAAAAGGGAGAGCATATTAAGGTCAAATCCTGAATGATTTCAACGCAGAATAAACTTTTGTGGTATGCGTGTAAGTGTGAGCTAAGAATTTTAAACAGTAGATAGAGAATGCATGTGAAACAGAGTGATGTGAATAAGGAATGGGGGAAGGATATGTATAGCATGTTCAGGGAGAAACAGGCAGACTTTCGCCAAGAGCTTGTTTATAGATACAGGAATAGTCCGTTTAAGGCTGACGTAGATGACAGCCTTACTGTAAACAGTTCCTAATGGCTTCTCCCCTGCTGGTCTTTTTAAATTGTAGCTCCTAATTCATTTCTTGTAAAATAGTAGAACAAATGACTGTAGTAGTCTGGAAAGGTCTAAGACTTGGTACTGTTAACACTAAATGGTAACAGTAGCTACCATTTAGCAAGCACTTACAGATTTCAACATTCAGTGTACCATTTTCCTCTCTCATTTAATTCTTACAACAGCTACGTGAGGTAACTGGTATTATGTTTATTGTAGATACAAGGAAGATCTAGGCATGGAGCGATGAAGCCGTTTTCACAAGGTTATAGAAGTAGTAGTAGATGGACCCGATTCAGATGAGGCTTCTGGCTTTCCACCTGCCTCTTGGGTCATTCTTTCCCAATCTACTTTGTGGGTATTTCTTCTTTTCCCCAACCACTTAATGTTGTTTTATCCCAAGTCTTAGTCCCTGGGTCTCCTCTCTGTTCTGTTTCTACTCCCTTGGGGAACTCATCTAGTTTCATGTCTTCAAATACTATCTATATGCTGATTTATGTCTCTGGTCACAGGTCTTTCCTGAACTCTAGACTTACACATCCAACTATTTGAAATCTCCACTTGAGTAGCTGATAGATACATGTAACACCAAACACCTAATCTTCCTTCCCAAACCTGCTTCTCTTGGGTCCTTCCCCATCTTAATTCATGGCAGTTGCATTTTGGTTGTTTTTTTTTTTAAGAGACAGGGTCTCACTTGGTTGCCCAGGCTGGATTGCAGTAGTGTGATCACAGCTCACTGAATCCCAAACTCCTGGGCTCAAGCAGTCCTCCTGCTTCAGCCTCCCAAGCAAGGAGGCTGGGAGACTGTAAGCTAGGATTACAGGCACATGAGTCACCACACTCAGCTAATTTTTTTTCTTTTCTTTCTTTCTCTTTTATTAAGAGATGGAGTCTCGCTGTGTTACCCAGGCTGGTCGCAACCTCCTGGCCTCAAGCGATTCTTCCACCTCAGCCTCCCAAAGTGCTGGAGTTAAAGACATGAGCCACCGGACCTGGCCTCAACTTCATCTTTAATACTACCCAGACCTACAACCCTAGAATCATCCTTGGTTCTTCTTTTTCTCTTATCTCTTCTTTTTCTCTAATCTGTCAAGAAATCGTGTTGACTTACCTTTAGATTGTATCTAGTAAAAGCCTTACGGAGACCTATGCCTTTCCAACATCTTACCATTCCTTTACTCACTCTGCTGCAGCCACACTGGCCGCCTTGTTGCTCGGATAACAGTCTGATGTTCCTTTGGTCCTTGGTGGCAGATGTTCCCTCTTCTTGGGATGATCCTTCTCCATATAACAACACGGTGATCTCTGTTACATCTAACAGATCACAGACCAGATGTCACCTTCTCAGTGAAGCTTATTCTGACCACTCTATCTAACATTTATAAATAATACCCACTCCAGCACTCCTCACATTCTGTACTGTTTTCTTCTTTCATGACGACTTACTACTTTTGAACATACTATGTAAATTACTTTATTTTTTTTCTTATCTGTCTCCTCTTCCTCCTCCCTCTCCAGAATTTAAAGTCCACAAGGAACTGGAATGTTTCTTTTCACAGATATATCGCAGAGTCCTGAAAATATGCCTGGGCACTAATATTAATGAGTCAGCTACTGTCCTCAGAAAACATATAATGTGAATGAGAATCTTTCTTCAGTGGGGACATAGATGAATATTTATTTTGTTCTGATAAATAGGATTTTTAAAAATTGTGGCTCGGTGCCTGTGGCTCAGTGGGCTAAGGAGAAAAGCCACGTACACCTGAGCTGGCGGATTTGAATCCAGCCCTGGCCTGCCAAACAATAATGACAGCTGCAACCAAAAAAAAATGGCCGGGCGTTGTGGCGGGCGCCTGTAGTCCCAGCTGCTTGGGAGGCGGAGGCAGGAGACTCACTTGAGCCCAGGAATTGGAGGTTGCTGTGAGCTGTAATGCCACGGTGCTCTGTCCAGGGTGACAGCTTGAGGCTCTGTCTCAAAAAAAAAAAAGAGAGAGAGAGAGAGAGAAATGAGGTCTTCCACATGAGAGAAGAAAGAAAAGTGGTAAGAAGTCTTTTATTAGGGCGGCGCCTGTGGCTCACTGAGTAGGGCGCCAGCCCCATATACCGAAAGTGACAGGTTCAAACCCAGCCTCAGCTGAACTGCAAAAACAGAAAAATAGCTGGGTGTTGTGGCGGGTACCTGTAGTCCCAGCTACTTGGGAGACTGAGGCAAGAGAATTGCCTAAGCCCAGGAGTTGGAGGTTGCTGTGAGCTGTGTGACGCCTCGGTACTCTACCCAGGGCAATAAAGTAAGACTCTGTCTCTACAACAACAACAACAAAAAGAAGAAGTCTTTTATTGTCAACACATTTAGATTGTGGAAAGCTCCAGCTATTGTCCAGTTTTGGGAGATGGCACCTCTTGCTTTGGAGATGGCAATGGCTTCCACTGGGTCAGAATATATAAAGTTAACTAATCCTGCCAAGTAGAGAGAAATCACTTCCCAATCAATGATTCTGTGCCAAGTTTCAGCTCAACAACAAACAAGATGGCCAAGTTTCAGAACAAGTGACAGGTAAGGACAGCAAAGATTATGACAGACAAGAACAGAAAAATGGCATGGCTTCTAAAGACATGCGGTTAACACTCCCTCCTTCAGGGAGGAGAACCCTGGGGAGCCATCCTGGCACGATGCAGGGGCACAGCCTCCATAGCCCCTTTGGACCAGCAAATAAAATAAAAAATGAAAATATAAATGGGATTGGCCCCAGAGATACCAAGTCTTGGCCTTGGCTGAAAACCTAGGCAACTTGTCCAACTTGGCTAGGGATGTGGGAGCCCTCAGATCTCAGCTCTTCAAAAACAATGGGGAATCCAACCCCACCTATCACTGATAAAGACAGTGTGAAAGGTGACACAGGCTCTGCCTCCTTGGGCGAGAGGGATTGCTTCCACCTTTCCCAGGCTCCCTCCTACCCAGAAGAGGACTGAGAGAAGACCCAGTCTGAGTTATAGGGCTGGGAAGAGTATAGGGTCCACAGCAAGGAGGAAAGGGTGAAGAAGGAAGCACCTCTGTCCAGAGCCGCCAGTTTCCCACCCCTGCAGGATTAAGGCACCTTGTTTTTGTTTTTTTTTAATTTTTATTAAATCATAATTGTGTACATTGGTGCAATCATGGGGCACAATGTGCTGACTTTATATACAATCTGAAATATTTTCATTGAACTATTTAACATAGCCTACATTCTGTGAATGTGGAGTAATTAG
>CAUYRH010065217.1:0-12501 GCA_963574655.1 Perodicticus potto | reverse complement strand
GGTATACATGTACCACAGTTTATTAATCCATTCGTGGATCGATGGGCTCTTGGGCTTCTTCCATGACTTAGCAATTATGAATTGGGCTGCAATAAACAATCTAGTACAGATATCTTTGTTGTAATGTGATTTTTGGTCATCTGGGTATATACCAAGTAAAGGAATTATAGGGTCAAATGACAAGTCTATTTTTAGATCTCTGAGTAATCTCCAAATGTCTTTCCAAAACAAATGTGTTAGTTTGCATTCCCACCAGCAATGTAGAAGTGTTCCCTTTTCTCCACATCCACGCCAACATCTCTGGCTTTGGGATTTCATCATGTGGGCTAATCTTACTGGCGTTACATGATATCTCAAGGTAGTTTTGATTTGCATTTCTCTGATGATTAAGGATAATGAGCATTTCTTCATGTGTCTGAAGGCCGTGTGCCTGTCTTCTTTAGAGCAGTTTCTTTTCAGAACTTTTGCCCATCCTGAGATGGGATCGCTTGTTCTTTTTTTGCAAGTACGTTGGAGTTCTCTGTGTATTCTGGTTATTAATCCTTTGTCAGAGGCATAATTTGCAAATATTCTTTCCCATTCTGAGGGCTGTCTGCTAGTGATACTTACTGTGTTCTTGGCGGTGCAGAAGCTTTTTAGTTCATCAGATCCCAGTAGTGTATTTTTGATACTACTTCCATTGCTTTGGGGGTCCTCTTCATGAAGTATTCGCCCAGGCCGATCCTTTCAAGAGTGTTCCCCGCACTTTCTTCTAGTATTTTAAATCGATAGTGATCAAAACAGCATGGTACTGGCACAAAAACAGAGAGGTAGATATTTGGAACAGAATAGAGAACCAAGAGATGAACCCAACTACTTACTGCTATTTGATCTTTGACAAGCCAATTAAAAACATTCAGTGGGGAAAATACTCCCTATTTAACAAATGGTGCTGGGAAACCTGGCTGGCGACCTGTAGAAGACTGAAACTGAGCCCACACCTTTCACCGCTAAGGAAGATAGACTCACAATGGATTAAAGATTTGAACTTAAGACATGAAACTGTAAAAATACTAGAAGAAAATGCAGGGAACACTCTTGAAAGCATTCACCTGGGCGAATACCTCATGAGGAGGACCCCCAGAGCAATGGAAGCAGTATCAAAAATACACTACCGGGATATGATGAAACTAAAAAGCTTCTGCACCGCCAAGAACACAGTAAGTATCGCTAGCAGACAGCCCTCAGAATGGGAAAGAATATTTGCAAGTTATGCCTCCGAAAAAGGCTTAATAACCAGAATACACAGAGAACTCCAACGTATTTGCAAGAAAAGAACAAGAGATCCCATCTCAGGATGGGCAAAGTTGGCTTTTCTTAAGAGAACATTCTGAAGTAGACTCAAGGAGTCCAGAGAGACTTGGACTCCGTGTTTCATTTGTGAAGCAAAAACTTTACAAAAAATCAAAGGAAGAGACAGATTCAAAGGAACGAGTTCTCTGAGTGGGCAGGTCATTTTCCCTGTGGGCTGACCTCGACCCTGGTTCCTGGTCAGGTCCAGGGTCCTCCAGACCCACCAATCAGTTATGTCCTTTGCATGCATCCCTCTGGGAAGGTACGGAGCAGCCGATCACCCCCGAGTCATGGCACTTGGTGGTGCCACAGAATGGAGCAGGTGTGGGCAGTGTCTGCTGCCTCCCAGTGAGATGCTTCTCCCTGAAGAACCCCTGCGGGGGATGGGTGTGCCAGCTGCATCCTGGGCTCTCCTGAGGTCACCTGGCATCACAGAACACACAGTGTTACTGTGATGCCACAACCCATGTGGAACAGAAATTAGTCCAAGGCAAACAAAATGATGGCTAAGAGGAAAGATAGCAGGCCCCCAACCACGTGGGCGGATTCTCTCAGCCACATCCCTCCCAGTGCTCCAGCAGCCACCAGCAGCTGGTGGGAGCCTGGGGATGGCTGCAGTGTCCATTTCTAAGTGGAGAGGAAAACATTTTAAAAAAACATTTATAGACTTTATAGAGCAATTATAGGTTTACAGAAAAATAAACAGAACTACAGAGAGTTCCCACATCCTCTGTCCTCCCCCCAGTCTTTCCTATTGTTGGCATATTGCATTGCGTGGTGCGTTTGCTGCAACCGATGAATAATATTGATACTGTTTGTGTTGTAAATTTCTATAGACTTTGCCAGATGCATAGGGACACGTACTCACCATTGTGCCACCACATGGTAGAGTTTCACTGCTCTAGACATCCCTCCCGCCCACCTGCTCATCGTTCCTTCTCCTCAGCCAGCAGCCCTTGGCAACCACTGATCTTTTCTACAGTGTCGGTACTTTTTCCTGTTCCAGAAAGCCGTATCATTGTGATCGTCAGACACTATGCAGCCTTTTTAGACTGGCTTCTTTCACTGAGAAATTTGTGTTTAGCTTTTCTTTGTGTCTTTTGGGAGCTTGACAGCTCCTCTCTTTTTTTGTCTGAATAATATCCAATTGCAAGAATGTACCAGTTTGTTTATCCATTCACCCATTCAAGGTCAATTATGGATAAAGTTTCTGTGAATAGTTGTATGCAGGTTTTTATGAATGCAAGTTTTCAATGTACTGCATAAATACCAAGGGGCATAATGCTGCATGGTGAAGTAAAGGAATGTTTCGTTTTGTTAGGAAGTGCCGGATTATCTTCCGAAGTAGCTGTGCCATTGTGCGTTCTCACCAGCCGCGAAGGAAGATTCCTATAGCTCCACATCCTTGGCAGCGCTTGGTGCGTTTGGGTTAAACGCTTGGTGCGGTTAGCTGTTCTAATGGGTGTACAGTGGCGTGCAGTGGTTATTTACATTTGCATTTCTCTGATGATATTTGATGCATCTTTTCATATATTTTCCTGTAAGGTTTTTTTTTTTTTGGCGAGGTGTTTTTTCCTATCTTTTTGTCCACTATATAACTGGGGTGTTTGTCTTCCTATTAGTGATTTTTAAGAGTTCTTTGTGTATTTTGGATATAAATCCTTGATCAGAAATGTGCTTTGCACATATTTCTCCCAGCAGATGTATCTCCCCATTCTGTAGGTTGTCTTTGTGTTCTGTGCAAAGACTCCTTTGCAGCAACATTTTTTAATTTGGAAAAGTAATGTTCTTGCGAAGAGTTTTGAAAGATGAGAGGTGCCAAGTTGTTGTGGTTGATGAGGGAAGTAGAGGAGAGAGGAAAACAGAATTTTGAAAGAGTATTGCTGTGACCTCCATACTTCCCTTAGAGTATTGAGCAATGCAAGTAAAGAACTTGAGTTGGTGTGAGCCAGCATTGTGGCTCCTGGATTCTACTCCCTGAATGTGAGAAGTCTGAGCGCCTGAGCTGCTCAGTCACAGATCTTCAGTACTCTGTGAGCCTGAGTGGCTGCGTGTGCATATTAAATGGATAACATATGTGAAGGGCATAAAGCAATTGGCAGTTTGTTCCATATAGAGACATCCTGGGCACATGGAGCTGCCTGGGACCAGGTCCCACAGGACCAAATGGCACCCCAAGGGGTTGCGTGGCTGCTCTCATTTCCTCTCCACCTTTTCCATCCCTCTGCTTTGGGAGAGAATGAAACGGGCCACCCTTGCCGCAGCTTTACAAAGGCTGGTGCAGCCTTGCCCTCTGTATAGTTTTTGGTTCCACCAATTCCACACACAAGAGGAAACTGTGGTTTATGGAGTTTGAGAGAATTTAAAGCCATTGACTGCAATTGTAATTGATTCAGAGGCCACATCTTCTATAACTGTGACTGTCGAGATGGAATCTTCAAGTGTACTCCTGCATTTCTATGATAAAAGGTTTTCTTTTTCTAAGTGAGTGAATAGATTAAACATGATCACAAAGGATACGGTTGTATCACTTTCTAAAAATGCAATCCACATAGGACAACCCATCAGGTGCAAATCTTGTCTTTTCCATTCCCTGGCCAAGAATCCTCCCCTTTCATCCTCTGAGCTTTCTCATCTTAAGACAGGCTGTGATGATTAAGCAAAACAAAGCACTCAAACAAAAGGGCAGGGCTGGGATGTGGGTGATGCTCACACCTGTTCTTTTTGCCTCCCCCCTCTTTCCATTACAAGAAGTGCTTTCTTCTAAGCCCTCTGCTGGAGTAAGCTACTCTCCATCCCTGGGGAAAAACTGAGCTCCTGCCTCTGTAATTTTGCATGCTTTTCACTCTACCTTGAGTATATCGCCTCCTTCCTCTTCAACTGACCAACCTTGGATGGCTTCCCCGACAGCTGGGATGCTCGTCCTGTTCTGACCCCTCAGTGGGTCACAGTCCTGAGTACCAGGCCCACGGCCCTGCAGCGTTCACAGGAATGCGCCTTTTCACCACCCTGATCACACCCCTCCACCATCACTTCTTTTGTTGGGTCCTTCAAATGTCCTTTTCATATTAGCATGCTGAATATAGTAGATTGGCATTTTGATTACAAATCATCTCTGTGAGTTTATTAAGTTGCCCAAGGACCTTCCTTATTTTTCAGTGCTTTGCTAATCCTATTTAGATTCCTTTGCAAAATTTTCATTTCTCTTAGTATAATTTTAGTTGCTTTAAAGTTTCTTAGAAAGAAGAAAAGGTTAAATAAAGTATGGAATATCAAAAGGATGCTTATGACATTTTTAAATACCATTGGGAAGTGCTCATGTTGTCAAGTCAAAGGTAAATTTGGAGGATGCAAAATTATGCATATAGCATGATAACTACATAAATTATAGTTTAAAAAACCTATGAAACTTCTAGTAACTAAGGTAATCACATTCAAGAATGAACATGAATCCTTTTTTGGAACTAACAACGCTATATTTTCTTGCAATTTTATTTGTAGAAAGAGAAGGGTTTTGTCCACAAACACTCTGTGTAGTTAGCTACTGTGCATGAAGACACATTCTTCGTCTTTCCACTAGAGGTCACTGTGGCTCTTTAGTTATTTTTTCCATTTGGCATCCCTGTTAGTAGGGGAAAAGCATTCTGTCATGGTTATTATTTTTAGCAAAGTTAAGAGAAATGTTAAAATGATAGTCTCCCTTTTTAAATACAAAGAAACATTTTCCAGAGCAATTGTACTTTTTTTGTCGGATTTCATATTCCAGACTGTAACTATCAGAAACATTTCTATTTTACATTGGTGACCCAAATTTAATTTAGTAGTATGAAACATCTCTTTATTATTTATTCTCCTGTGAAAACAGAATTGCAACCATGCTTTCTATGGTGGGATGGTGGGAGAGTAATAGAGGACTAACCCTTTCTATTTCTGGATTGTCAATTTTTTATTTTAAAGATTGTTTCTCAGTAGTACAGAAACGTGGCTCCTAGAAAAAGTAGTTGGTAATGAAGTGTTTGTCAATGAACGACACATGGGCCGTGCAAATATAGGGGCCATTTCTAAGGGAAGGCAGAAGATCCAACAAAGTCTACTGATAAACTACTATGTCTTTGGAGAAAATTTTTCCCTGGTAAGTTCAGTAGGAATATAGGCATTTCTCTTTTTAAAAAATGATTGAATATAATATTAAGAATTAGAACAAGGAAATGCAACCCCCAAATATTAATAAGATATGTGCTGAGGGTAACGTCATTCAGGATGTCCATACAACATGACAATCAAGGTCTTTAGTTTTCCTACTAGAATCAAATTCCTTTCGCTCTAAACCAAGAAGCTCTAAATTATATTGTTTTGAAAGCTTCATATTTTTCTCTCATTCTCTCTTTATGTTTAAAGCCTCAAAAAATGATGTTCCAATCACTTCATGAGATTATATTTATTTTTTCACAGCCTGGGTCATTTGCTCCCTGGCGCATTCCTATTCCTATGGCATTATTGCTAACTTCATACAAATTCCCCCAACTCAAAATGCCTCTTAGTAAATTTCAAAATTGACTGCTTGTTATTTATGATGGATTCTAAATTTAGCGGGATTAGGAAGATTAGGGTACATGTTGCACCCTGGAGCCCACCGGCCTCTCCAGTCATCTACGAAAGGCTTTGATCTGCGGGGATTTTGCTCCCATCTTCTGACTAAGATGTGCAGCTCCACTTCCCTAGCACTGCTACAGAGCTGAGGCCGAGGCTGCAGGCAGCAGGTGCGGCTGACTGCAGTGGGATGTCCTGTTCTCCTCCTCTGCTTTGAAGTCTTTCTTTCTGTTGGTTGCATTTCCTGCAAATCCAGTATCGGTCCTTGCTTTGGGGCACCACTTTCACAACTCAGTCTCTCTAACATGGGAAGATTAATGATCATCTTGACACCATTGAGAAAGGATAACTGGCTGGCTAAAGCTTTTCTTTTTAAAGCGCTTTCTTTTCTTCCTTCAAAGGATGTATTCACCCTCTGTCTATAATCCAGAATCCTCCCAACCGATTTAAAAGTATCATTTCCTCGGGGCTCTCTGCCTTTATGGTTTCCATCATTCAGTCTGATGTTTCTTAAATTTTAAATGATATACCTAGGAATGCAAACTTTTGGCAGGGGGACAAGTGTGTCATGGTGGGTTGGAGCCAGGAACAGCTGGATTTCAACCCTACTTCTACCACTTAATAGCACTGTGACTTTCAAACTTTATAACCTCATTCAATTAATTTAGAGGTCCTCTTCATTAAAATAAGGATACTAACGATGATAAATGGTATATGTGTATAAAATGCACTGTCTGGTACATGATAAGCACTCAACATGTGTAGGAATGATCATTATTATTAGGAGTAGGACAGTTGACCCTGAAGTAGTTCCACTTACACGCAGATTTTTCCAATAGATGTACTGAATTTCTTTTGAGATTTGTAACAATTTGAAAAAATGACAGATGAACTGTGTAGCCCCAAAATATGAAAAAATAAAAAACTTCAGGTATTTATATCATGAATGCATAAAATATATGTAGATACTCATCTGTTTTGCCAGTTGCTATCATAAAGTATATACAAATCTATTATAAAAAGTTAAAATTTATCAAAATTTTGCACACAGGCACAGATGGTACATGGCGCCATTCCCAGTAAAGAGAAATGTAAAGAGCCAGCATTAACTCCTAACTGCATAGAATCACTGCGGTGCCTACCGTACGACTGTGGTGACTTTGCAGCCCGCCCCTGTGGCCGTCACAGGGAGCTCAAGTGTTTGAGTGTCTGCTGATCATGTCCACGTGAGCCGCTCATCTCTCCACTAAGTTACATGTCACAATAAAAAGCGATTCCTCATTGTTCTGGCATATTTTTTAAATCATGTTTAGTGCGATACTGTAAACCTTGATTACCATCGTGAGACCCATAGAAGTGCCACAAGTGATGCTGGAAGTGCTCCCAGGAAGCAGAGAAAAGTCATGACATTATAAGAAAAAGGTGAATTGCTTGATAGGTCCTGTGGGTTGCAGTCTTCAGCTGTGGTTGCCTCCAGTTGATATAAATGAATCTAGCATGAGGACCATCATAAAAAGAGAAAAGGAAGCTGCGCCAGTAAACACAAAACCCTTCCACTTTGGGAAATCCCTTCTCATCGCCCACTGAAACGCAGCTTCTCTGTGGGTGCAGATTGTCGTGAGAACGGCACGTGGCTCCAGAAAGAGCAGAGTCACGAAATCACAAAGCAAAAGGAAGGTGATGGAGCGACAGCAGGAGACTGTAATGCCAGCAAAGGATGGTTTGAACATTTTAGAAAGAGGTTTGGCTTAAAAAGATGCCATGATGACAGGAGAAGCAACTTCTGCCAACCAAGAGGCAGCCAACAGGAGATTCCAGGTACCACCGGGGAGAAGGGATATCTTCCTGAGTGGGTTTTCTAATGCAGACAAGTGCCTTTTTTCTATTCTGGAAAAAAAAAAATGCCACAGAGGACATTTATTAGTATGAAAGAGAAGTGAGCACCAGGGTTTAAGGCAGGAAGGGTTAAGCTAACTCTACTGTTGTGTGCAAATGTAGCTGGTTTCTGATCAGGACTGGCCTTATCCATAAAGCTGCCAACCCCCAACCTTGAAGGGAAATATAAACACCAGCTGCCCGTCTGGTCTGTGGGTTTTACAAAAAGAAGTGCTCAAGAAAGAGAGACTTTTGTCTGGATTGGTTCCTCTGATACTTTGTCCCTGAGGGCAGGAAGTACCTTGCAAGTGAAAGGTTTTCCCTCCCTCCCTCCCTCTCTCCCTTCCTTTCCTTTTGACAGAGTCTCATTTTATCACCAGGCTAGAGTGCAATGGCGTGATCATAGCTCATTGCAGCCTCAAACTCCTAGACCGAAGTGATACTCCTGCCTCAGTACATGCCACCATGCCTGGCTATGATTGGAATTCTTTGTAGAGACAAAGTCTGGCTCTGTTTCCCAGGTTTGTCTGGAACTCCTAGCTTTGGTCGATCCTCCTGCCTCGCCCTCCTGAAGTGCTGGGATTCAGGCTTGAGCCACAGATCCTGGCCAGAGACTGTCTTTTAAAGTTCTTTCACCATTGGACAAATGTCCCTGGTCATTCAGAGCTCCATGAGCACAACCTTGAAGATGTCAAAGTGGTCTACTTGTCCCCAAATACATCTCAGTGAAATTACAGAATAAGGGTGAAATGTCAAGTTGTATGTGTGTATGTAGGAATCCGTGGGGTAGATGTCAAGTCTGAAGTTCTGTTCTCTTAAATGTCTTGGTCACAGAATGTAGGAAAATCCACTAAATCTTCTCTTTCTGGGTTGGCCAATCTTATCCCTTTTTGGCAACTCAGAGTGTACATGATTGGAGAAGTTGGATTTATTACTTTTGTGTTGTCAAAAATCTTTTGGGTATGGAAACTGGTCAAATAAAAATGCAGTGGACACTCTGTTTTTGGGAAATGTATGCTAAGTTTATTAGTCCCAAAGGCTACTAAAAATTTTCCAGAGCTGAGGCTCTAGTCTAGATCAACCTTGGCAAACTCCTAGATGTGACTTTGAAAAATGACTTTTGTTTGTTTTTTAACTTCTAATTATTCAAAATAAAATGAAACAAAGACCTACTGGCTCTCACATATCAGTGTGGCTCTTGTCACAATCTCATTGGATCAAATATTCTGTTTATGTCTGGAGATAAGTGACAATGTAGACAACTTATTTTGCTCTAGATGTAAGTAATTTGACATACTACAGTTCCTTAAAATATGAAAATAGACAGAACTATATTATGGACTGGAAAGAAAGTAGAATTCCCATATATGTTTACAATTTAACAATAAAACCAACAAAACATTAAACTAAGTTTGGATTTACCTCATTCCATCTCAGGCCATTCTCCCAGGACCTGAGGGGTTGGGCTTGGCCTTCTCATTCCTCTTGAGTGAACCATTTTTCTAATGACAGATTTAGCTGTTAAGATGATATTTAGCCATAACACTTTAGCTTATATCAGCATATCAGTTTCATAGCCCAGAGAGCAGGAACAGAGAAGCCCAGACTGATGGGTTTGGAGGGAGGGGACCTGGGACAAGCTGGTGCCGAGAGGCATGTCCGTGGAGGCCGAGGGTGGGCTGGAGGGGTTAGAGCAGAGAGGCATCAGCAGGATGGCTGGGACTCAGCCTCCCCTGACGGTTTGGCCGTGCACTCATCTTATCACCGTTAGCTCAGCACAAACCCCCACATAACTGCAGAGTGTGTGGGGCTCCCTGTCACCCCCTCACTCTCTGCCAGTACCATCTCAAGAGGCTGACTGGTTCTGCAGGATTAGCACTGGATCCAGGTCTACGGTTTGACAGAGAGGCCTCCTGGGCTACCTTCTTTGTTTTTACATGTGATCACACTAAGCCACCAGGGCCAGATTCATGGGCATGCGCCCTGTGTCATTGGGCAGGGTCCCACATTTAGAAGGGCCCCATGCGGAGTGCTAGCACTCTCCTGTCACCATACTGAAACCCTCAGTTTTTGAGCCAGGGCTCCACATTTTCATTTTATACTAGGTCCCACTCATTATGTTGCAGGTCCTATCTAAGCCATACCGATATGTTTGGGACTTAACAAATTACAAGGACATTTGATTTTAGAAGAAAGTCTTAGGGAGTATGGAAACTGTGAGTGTGATAGGAGATTGAGAGTCCTTGGAGGGCCAGAGGCATCTGGGGGTGGGCAGCAGGTGCTTTCTGGGAATTTTTAAAATACCACACGTACCACAGATTTGTCCCACTTGCAGATTATACCAGCCCTGTCTTTAGCTAGCAATTTATTCCTTATCTCTGTTCTGAATCTCCATTTTCCCCTTAAGATCTATTTATTCCCTTCTGTTCTAGTCTCACTGTAGTTGCCAACAATGAGCCATTATCTCCTATGTACTTAAAGGCCATTATAGTCACCCCTCAACAATTTTCCAGGCTGAAAGATTCTAATTCTTTCAACCATTAGTTTGAATGCTTTTTTTTTTTTTTAATTGATGCTTCCTCAAAGAAGAACAGCCAGATAGTTCAGGCAGCATTGTTAAAATCAGGGCACAATTAATTTCACATCTTGCTACAATTTTGCCAAGGAAAGGAAAAGACAATGACCAAGATGGTACTGATGAAAATCGCTTTTTGGAATTAAGCTAAAATTAACTAAATGTTTCATAATTACGAAGCAATCTGAAAATCAAGCAGGTAGATTAAAACGTTGATCAGGAAAAGACGACAGGAAAGGGAAGAAGAGAAAAATTCATTGAAAATGACCTCCCCTGCAGGCCCAAGGGAGTTTGGGAGAAAGTAGGTTGTCGCTAGTAGAAATGCTGAAGCCTGTTATTTAGGCAAAGGCTTTGAATAGAAAATGCGGCCTGGCAAGGGCCAGAGGGCTGAGTTCTCGCCAGCGAAGGCCTGTGTCTGTGTGTGAACACTTTCCAAACACACATGCACAAGGCGATATAAAGAGACCTGTTATAGTTCATGTTCCAATTATAGTGTCCAAACACTGAACACGAACAGGCAACAAGATTGGATAAACAAAAGGGTATGATCAAAGTAGTGAAAAAGGAATACGAGTCTGGTTTGGTGTAATATCATGTATTCCGCCAGTAATTCACTTCAGAGAGATAGGGATTTAATTTCTATGAAACAGTGGCCCGAATATGCCGAAGGCAGATGCTTTGGAAAGCTTTTATTTTTTATTTTCTAAAAGAATATTCCATTATGATGTGTCTCTGAGGTTGCTAGACCAATGCTGATTGAGAACGAATGAGTCTCACTGAAGGTGGACCACCAGCACCTCCCAGAGACTTCTGCAGGGGGCGCTCGTGTCCGCTGGGGACCGGCGATGCGCACGCTGAAGTCAGAGGCAGGAGGCCCATTTCTTGCTGAATCCTAGTTTTCACTCTTGAGCAAAACATCTAACTTTTCTCCTTGATTTCCTTGTGTACAAAAAGCACTGAAAACATGAACCTACGTGAGCATCGTCATGAAAATAAAATGGAGTAACAGATTAGAAAGTGTTTCGAAAACTTATCTTGTTTTTATGCATTAATAGACAAAAATAGTCTATTAATGATGAAAACGAAAGAAAAAAATTAACCGCTTTACTGGGATGCTGTCCTCCACTACAACCACGTGCTCTGCGTGGGAGCAGCGCTGGCGTTTGCCTCCGGGAGCTCGCAGACTAGTTGAGGGTGCAATTACTATTGGTAGTGCCAAGAGCCCACATTGATGGGGCATTTTATGCATCTGAAAGTCTGGCTGATGTTACATATTAAAGAAGAGCAGCGTATCAGGGCTCTGGAGTTAGATGGCCTGAGTTTGAATCCCAGATTACAGACAAGACAATTGAGGTTTAAGGGTTGTCAAATATTTCATCCCAGTTTTCTTGTCTCTTGACTGGGTGATGAATCACACCACATAGGGTGTTGAGCGGCTTGACTGGAACAGCATACATAAAATGCACGGCTGACATGCACACTCAGTGTATCCAATGTTATTACTTGATGTGTATGTACACGCCTTACAAACATGTTTGACTTCACAGGGTTTTTTTTTTAAATTTTATATGTAAATATATGTTTTTGGTGAGGGGGAATCTTAGAGGACTCGCATTCCTTGGAATCCCCTTTGGGAGTATGGTTATGAGTAAGAGGTACCTATAGGTATTTAGAGGATGAAGTCCACACCTGAAACTGGGGTCATCAAGAACAGCTTCATCGAAGGATAGTGACTTTTCCTCTTTCATATTGACATGGATGGAGCTGGAACATGTTCTCCTTAGCAAAGTATCTCTAGAATGGAAGAAAAAGTATCCAATGTATACACCCCTATTATGAAGCAAATTTTTATCTTTCAAGCGAAGGCTACAACCCACTTATTGCACAATAAGATGGGGAAAGGGGTGAGGGAGGGAAGGGGAGGGAGAGGGTGGGGGGAGAGAGAATAAAGGGTGAGATTACACTTGTGGTGCATATGTGATGGGTCAGGATCAAAATTGTTTTCACATAGTAAATGAGAAAATATCATGAATGTTATATCAATCAGGTTGATAAAAATATCTCCGATTGTATGTGAAGTCCGCACACTGTACTCCATGACTGAATTATTGTACACAGCTATGACTCAA
>CAUYRH010065215.1:0-43316 GCA_963574655.1 Perodicticus potto | reverse complement strand
ACGGCTCTGCCGCTCTCTGTGCCCGTGAGGCAGTTTGTGAGTGAGTGTGTGGCTGTGTGTGCACGTGTGTGAGGGTCAGTGTGTGCATGTGTGTGAGGGTCCGTGTGTGCGTGTGTGAGGGTCCGTGTGTGCATGTGTGTGAGGGTCTGTGTGTGCATGTGTGTGAGGGTCCGTGTGTGCGTGTGTGTGAGGGTCCGTGTGTGCATGTGTGTGAGGGTCCGTGTGTGCGTGTGTGAGGGTCCGTGTGTGCATGTGTGTGAGGGTCGGTGTGTGCATGTGTGTGAGGGTCCGTGTGTGCGTGTGTGAGGGTCCGTGTGTGCATGTGTGTGAGGGTCCGAGTGTACAGGTATAAGGGTCCACACGTATGTGTGGAGGTCTGCATGTGCATCCATGTTCCTGTGTGTTCATGAGTGTGCATATGCTCGTGTGCATGTGCATGTCTGAATTCGAGGGGTCCCCACCTCCAGAGAGACTCCTCTGCCTCCCCCTTTCCTTTCCCCTCCCCACCCCGCTGATTACAGGGGACATTTCTTTTCTGGGAAAGCATGACACAGCTGCTGCCACCTCAATGCTGATTCATGTCATGTGCTGGGGAGAGGGCTCAGCAGGAGGGAACGGAGCCCAGGCCCTCACTCTGTGCTGTCAGGGCTGTGGTAGGCCCTTTCCCCAAAGACTGACTTTGAGTTGGTTGGGTTTATTAATCTCATTTTACATGAATGAAACTGAAATTCAACACACAAACAGCAGGGAGGAGACGGGCCTTCACACCTCAGCCCCTGGCGATGGCTCCCAGAGATGGAGGTGGGTCGGGGGGCCTCTGACATTGAGCCCCACTCCCAGCCCCACTGGCTAAAATTCTCTGTGTCTAGCACCCGGCAGGGAGCGACCCTAAAGGGAGCAAGGTGCTCACATCCACATCAGAGGTGAGGAACAGGCCCAGGAGGGGACTGAGCCCCAGCAGACTAGCCACAGCTACCCCATGCCCTGCTCTCTCCCACCCTAGGCACCCTGTGGAAATTCCTTCTTCCCGGAGTGATGCCCACGCCAATGAGGTTGTGCCTTCCAGGGACAGGAGCACTGGGGAGCCCAGCCCTGAACAAGGAGACCAGGCTGAAGCCAAGGCATGCTCCAGGCCCAGAGACCTGCCAGCTCCCCGGGGAATCCTGCCGCCTCGCCTGTTCAGCGGCAGTCAGCACAGCAGCACAGAATCTAATTTTGCTCATAATGAACTGTCATTTCCAGGCCCACTGCCACTTCCAATCTCAGGAGTGACAGAAAGCGGCCCATCCACGGCCACTCCGGTGTGAGCCAGGCATGAGGGGTCGCTCCAGACTGCCCACCCAGAGGCTGCAGCTGCACGCAGAGATCCCTCTCTTAGAACCAAGCCTCCCCCTCCACACCTTCTAGCCCTAGGCTGCCTCATGGGAGCTCCCCAGAGCCCCAGGCTGTGCCTGGCACACACCAAGTGCCCAGTGAATGCCATGGGCCCTAACAGGGCCTTGGAAGGCTCAGCTACTGGCTCCGCATTTGTGGCCTCCAGAGACATGGATAGTGCCCCACACCTGCCCACTGGCCCTTGCCACTGAACAGGGTGCCCAGTGTCCCTTGGCCAGCCAGGGTTCATCTCAGGATCGAGTAGCAGAGGCACTAGAGGTCCTGTCCTCTCTGCACATTGCCAGATGTCCCAAGCACATAGGGACCCCCAGGATCCTGAAAGCAGCACCCAGCACTGGCGTACCAACCATAGGCCTCTCCCCAGAAGGAGTGGGCTCAGGAGCCTCCTGACTTAGCACCTCCACTGAGGCCCTGTGCTAATTTGCTCCCACACAGATCCCAGATGTTGGTAGAGTCTCAGCAGGTGCACTGGTCTGAGTACCCACCCCAGACTCACATGAGGTCCCTGACACACCTCTCCCAGTGCCACATGGCTTGGCTCTTGCCTCCCTGGGTCCTCCTGGACTCAGCTCCCAGAAGCTCCCTGGTCCTTCTCTCCAACAAGTCCTCACTGCACCCACTCAGGCCACAGGGAGAGTCGTGCCCCACTCCAAGTCCAGAAGCAGCCAGACTGAGCGAGCCCTGCCCACACCTGCCTGGGCCCTGCTTTGAGACACAGGTCCTGGACTGGCCCTCGAGGCCAGCAGTCCTGCTCCTGGTGCCCGGTGTCTGTCCTTCCAGGGCCTTTCACCTGCTTTTCTTGCTGCCCAAATCCTCTTCCACCCGCATGTCCCGGGGCTGCCTCCTCCTCACCCCAGCTTCACTGTCACTGTCACCTTCTCCAAGACCCTAGGCAGCCCTGAGTATGTCCTGGTCATTCTCTTGTTGTGTCCTCAGTTGCTGTCCCCAGGCAGGGCCTGGTCTGCTCTGTCACTCTGCCCAAGGGCCCAGCCCAGAAGTGGCAGGGAGGTAGGAGGGTGCCACATGTGAACCCCCACCAAAACTCTGTGACACCAAGCAGGGTGTGGCTTAAGAGCACAGGCTGCAGCCAGCTTGGAGTCAGCCTCAGCGCGGGTCACTGCACTACAACTCGCATCACGGGAGGGAGAGAAAAGGAGCACAAAGGGGATGGAGGTGGTGGGACGCCGCATGGCCTGCGGGGGCTGAGACCAGGACAAGCACCCACATGTCCACACCTGGGCTATCAGCAGCCTGGACGTGCACCAGCAGGCAGGGGGGACAGACGAGCCACAGCCTCCCCACGTGTCAGAAGAATGAGGTGGCTACTGGCATAGTATGATGGGCGCTGGAGGACGCACCCTGTAAGGAGGGACAGGAGGACGCCCTGTGAGAATGGACAGGAGCTGCAGGGTCCCGCGTGGGAGGCATCTGAGACGGAAGAAATCAGTGGTTGGAGGGGTATGACAGCAATGGGCGTGGGATGTTTTAAGGGGTAAATTCTAGGCCAGAGATAGCCAACGGTGCCTCATCATTGTGGGCACAACAATATACCCCTGGATTCACTTTCCCATAAACAGTGATTTGATTCTGTGGTTAGAATTAGAATTTCACTTCATATTCTCAAAGAAAGAAAATAAATAGGGTCAAACTAGGAAGACCTCCCTAGCAGGGGTGGGTGGTCTGAGCCCCCAGGCAATGCCTGCACCACCTGTGCCTCAGTTTCTCTCTATAGCAGGACAGATTTAGTGGAGAGAGCTGGACACCCAGCTCCAGGACATCGACATCCCCTGCTGGGGCAGGACCTACCACAGTCAGCTGTCCAGAGCCCGAGCATCCACCCAGGCACCCACCACCCACAAAAACAGACAGGTCTACCTGTCCAGGACATGTCTTCTCTGGGTGAATCTTGGCTCTGTCCTTGGCCAGTGTCAGTCTCACCCCCAGACTTGGCCCCTGGAGCATCCCCATCACGCATACCCCAACTTGGGGCTCCTGCCTGGCCAGGCCTAAGCACCTGGCCCTGCAGGTCCCATGGCCAACCCTTCCTAGGCCCTTGGCAGCTGTGGAGACCAAAGGCCTTGTGTGGGGAGCCCCACAGAGCAGCTGGGGTGAAGAGGGTGCTGCCTCCTACTTGCTACAAGGGGCCCCTCCTGGGATGTGCCATCAGCACCTGGGAAGCTCACATAGTGCCCGGGCACCCCAGCAAAAGGCCTGCCCCACTCCTGGCCCCGAGACAGATGGGACAGCTAGGCTGGCGCTCGCAGCTTGTCCCCAGGTATCCCTGGGCAGTGATCTCTCATCCCCCACTTGCACACCTCCAGTGACAGGGTGCTCAGCCATGACAGCCTCCTCCCGGCATGAGCCCCTCCTGGGCCGCACTGGCCCTCAGGCTCCCCTCATACACCAGGCCCCTGTAGAACACACCCTGGGGACAGATGCATGAGTCCACACATGTGCAGGGATGCTGGTGCAGCACAGGTGACACCCTGGACACCCTCACACCTGAGTGTCCTCAGACAGGGCTGGACAGGAGGACAACAGCTCCAGGACAGAGACAGGTCAAGCACTTGCCAAACAGGTGCATCAGACCTATGAGGAAATCCCCGGACATACCACTAACCAAGAAGGAGTTAAAGGCACCCAAACCTTGTTTTGTTTAAGAAACACATAGATGGGCACAGGCATTTAAAAATAAATCAGGAAGAACAAAGGTTCTTCAATGACTTTTTCAACATTTTCCCAATTTCCTGCAATGGATATGCCTTATTTTTGTAATCATAAAAAAGTAAAGACAATAACTAAGAAATTGCCATGAATGCTATGTTAACAAGTTTGATGAAAATATTTCAGATTGTATATGAAACCAGCACATTGTGCCCAATGATTGCATTAATGTACACAGCTATGATTTAATTAAAAAAAAAAGAAAGAAAGAAAGAAAGAAAAAGAAAAAAAGTAAATAAATAGGCCAGACGCTGTGGCTCACACCTGCAGTCCCAGCCACTTGGGAGGCCGAGGCAGGAGGACCACTTGAACCCAGCAGTCTGAAGCTGCTGTGAACTGAGCTGAGCCCATAGCACTCTAGCCTATGGTGGGGGCCAGAGTGAGACTCTATCTCAAAATAAACAAACAAACAAACCATAAGCAAGTGTTTAAGAAACTCCAGGGCCCCAGAGAGACGCAGGCTGTCTGCCCTGGCTCAGGTCAAACGGAATACATGGTCCTTCCCTGTGATCTTAATTCACCTCTTAGCTCGTTAAACCACACACCAGGAGAAGTTACCTGGCGTAACTTCACTCCACACACATGGTCTTGGAGAAGTTACTGGAATACTAGTCATAGGGGAGAGAGGCTTTGTCCCTACAGGTCCCAGCCCTGCAGCGGGTAGGCACCCCTTAGACCCAGGCCCTCCCTCCCACACCCACTCCCACCTGGGATGCGGCACCCCTGGGAATTACCCAGACCTGTCCTTCAGCCCACAGAAGCCCCACTGTGGGTCCAGCTCAGAACCTCGGTCAGTGCCAGGGAAGGTTGGGGGGTTCTGTCCCTCCCACCCCCTTCCCAGAGCACCAACCCCAGCACTGGCCCAGGCAACTCCTCCACATCGGCCATGGAAGCAAAAAGTGGCCAAAAGCAGGACTCAGAGCCGGCCCGTCCTGCCTCCACCTGCCACTGCAGCCTGCCACACCCACCAGAGAGCAGCATTAACTTCTCTGTATATTTGACCTAAGGAAAATCGCCATTTGGGACAAGAACATTGTCATAATGACCAGACAATTTCTAGGAATTCTCCCCCCCAGACCTGCACAAGAGTGTGAAGATGTGTCATGTGAGCCTCACCACAGAGCTGATTGCAGTGACAAAAGCCTAGAACCCACCTCAGTGACCTCCAGGGGGGGACTGGTCAGCAAGTCCTGATGCTCTGTGCTTGCCTTGGGGCCAGCGGGGAAACTTGAGGCGCCTCCCACACAGAGTGGAAAGACGCAGATGGCAGGTGCATAGCAGGGCACAGCAAAGAAGTGTGTGAATGCACACGCTCGGACATGCACGCCACTCAGCACAGGAAGCAGAGGCCAGATAGGAGCCGGGAGCCAGGGCAGAATCTGGGCAGAGGGTGGGCAGAGTGCGGGAGTCCGGTGTTCTCACCGTCATTATTTTACATATTTCAGGGTTTTCCCATTGGTGTGTCTTTTTCATGCATGAGCGTGTGCATTTCACCTCTTCTGGAATGCTGGGATAAGAAAAGGAGGTGCAGCCTCTGCCAGTAGCCCTGACTACACCCCTTGCCCACAGAGGGAGGCCCCACCTGCCTCCCACTGCTGTCCTGCAGAAGCTCTGATACCCCTCCTCCCGGGCCTCCATCCATCTGGCGGCACAGCTGAGGTGGGCCTTGTGGGTGGAGTGCTGAGCCCACACACAGGCCCAGTACACCTAATCCACACTCCCGTAAGGGCTCAGAGCTTCTCACACAGGAGCAGAAACAAGCGCTCACCCCGGCTCTTCAGTCCCTCCAGCTGTTCTAAATTTCCCACCTTGTCCTTGCTTCCCAAGCTTCTCCAGTCCTAGGAGAGACCAGCCTCTCCTGCTCACCCTTCCAATGTGTTTTCCAAGCCTGGATAGAGAAGCAAACATGTTTCCAAGTCTCTGGCTCAGGTTGAGGCCAAGGGCTCCTGGGGGCAGCACAGGACTGAAGAGGCCAGGGGCCCAGGCACAGCCCCCACTCTGAAGCTGGAGGAAGGCTCTGGAAGGGCCACCCCCTGCAGGCCAGCAACGGAGATGGTTAAGAGATGGAGATGCCGAGTTTGCACCTCTCCTCAGCACTTCCTGGAACAACTGCTCTCCTGTGCATTGACAAAATTATTCCCAGTAATCCAAAAAAAAATTATTCCCAGTAATCCAAGCTAAGTAACCAACAGAGCCTAATGACCATTCTAGAGCATGTCTAGAAAACATCCTTCTGTCCCCTGAGTCAGAGCAGCCATTGTCCCCAAACCACCATTTCCTCTTCAAGAAGCTGCTTGACAACTTGGTCCCTGCCCACGCCAGGTCCCCTCCGTTTGGCCAGCTTGAGCTACTGGGCACTAGGATGGGGGCTCTGGGCAGCTGGTGACCAGGGAAGGAGCCTTCTCACAGGCAGGCCTCTTCAAGCCAGAGCACGCAGAGGGCTGCCACTCTCCTCAAGTCCTCAGTCCCTCCCTAAGAGGCTCTTGTTACTCCCATGTCCTCCCTGACACTGCTGTCCTGGAGCCCCCAGTGCACTGCACAGTGTGGTCACTCACCCTGCTCCTCCAAGTCCCTTTCCAGGACCTCTAGCCCCACGGTGACAGCCTCCCGATGCTGCTGTCCTGGAGCCCCCAGTGCACTGCATAGAGAGTGGTCACTCACCCCTCTCCTCCAAGTCCCTTTCCAAGACCTCTACCCAATGATGACAGCCAACACCACAGAGAGCATAGCTCAGACCCATTTCTAATGTGAGGAACTGCTTTAGATTCTGACCTTTCTGCAGGACTCTGACACCCTGGCCTGGGCCTGGAAAGGGGCCCTGAACTCCCATCAATGGGTGCCCTGGCTGGTGGGGACGGCTCTTGCTGACTCAAAAACATGTGGCCACTTACCTGCATCTCTCGTGAGTGAAATCAACCACAGGCTTGAACAGTGTTCCCCCAGAGGGACGGTTCAAGGCACCCTCCACGGCCTAGGGGCCTCTGTGTCCTCCCACAGGCTCTCGACACCCCCAAGATCCTGGCACACCCACCAAGACACACCTCTAAGTGGGTGCAGAGAAAGCACAGGGCAAATTCACTCAGGGCAAATTATCTCAGAATCCCCTTACTGTGCTGGGCTCACATCCAGGGACACCAGAACCCAGAGGGCTTTTCAGCCCTATTTCCTTCTGGACAGCTTAAAACTGTGGCCCATCCCAGGAGAGAAATCCAATCCTGCTTCCCTAACTCCAGAACAACCCACTGGCTAAGCCTCCTCGGGGCCAACTTTCTCCAGCCCCATAGACACAGCTTTCTTGAGGTACGTGAGGGACAGAAGGCTTTGGACGACCCCACCAGGAACTGAGAAAGGTCAAAAGTGCATTTTGCAGGGCAAATTGACCTGGGGTCCACAGGGATGTGTCACTTCAGAGCTTCCGCAAAGCAGAGGTCAGAACCCTGTACTTCAGCCAAGGGAACCCGAGGGAGCTGGGCAGGAAGCCTGCTCAGTGAGAGAGGGCTGGGCACAGAGGCAAGACAAGTCACTTCCAGAATATTCTCTGGGGACAGCCTCAGATCTACAGGTCCCTCTTTTTTCTACCTTGATCCAATAAAGGCTTTGGCTTTTATCTGCAGGTTGCCCTGTAAATGGGGAAGCCCTCTTCCTCCTCTTCAAGGACCTCCTGGAACCCCAACCCCACAGAAGGAAGGGCTGCGCTCGGCACCTCCCCACTCTGGGGACAGCACTCAGCGCTCTGTCCTGGACCATCCTGAGGTTTGGATGCAGTCTGTGTGGAAGCCAGATGTCCTCGAGGCTTATACGGCAGTTCGGGCATGTCTAAGAGGCACACAGGTAAAACATGCCACAATGGTGTTTTTCAAGCCAAAATTGTTCCTGCCTATCAGGCCTCACTCCTCGGGACACTGGCAGCAGGCAGGGAGCCACCAGAGGAATCTGCCTCACACCCAGGCAGGTACAGACTAAGCAACCCTTGTCCTAGGAGAATGGCAGCTCCTTAGCCAGGTCCCCAGACAAACCGGCAAGCAAGCTTCCCACGCTCATACCTGGGGCTCAAGCCTCAACATGCGACTGCTCCTTCGACAGCCACCCGAACCTCCTCATAAGGGTTCAGCGGCTAACTGAAGGGACCAAGAACTTGCCAAAGGGGCAAATGGCAGCAGGATGCCATCCAGGGTGTCACCACTATGATGACAGCAACAACCATGGGGCCCGGTGGCACACAGCAGCGTGTGGACCTGCGAAGTTAACCCCAGGAGGACAAGACAATTGCAGGCATGCCACCTACACTCCACCATCTCTTGGGGGAGCCAAGACCCCAACCTGAGCCCAGGTCCCAGCCTTGACTGTCCCCTGCATCCAACAGGTAACTCTGGGCCCTCTGAACTGTCTCCATGGGTCATAACTACTTAGGGAATACATCTGGCCCAGGGCACAGGCACAGATAAGACACCCTCCCTCCAGTGGGGAGAGAGGCCTCTGTTGACAACACACACCCCCTTCAACCCAGCAGTTTCACATCCCAGCATCCCACACTTATACTTGAAAATATTCCACTAGGCTCTGCTTGTATTAACAAACTACCAGATGATATCAGATACAAGGCCACGGTCCCTTGTAAGGGAGGTGGTCGCAGGCATCACCTCCCTTGTAAGCTTCACCTCGGGGAGAGGCAGCTGCCACCGTCAGCAAAAGTTAACCCAATCCTTCTCTCCATCAAGTGAAAAGTCATGCCCCAGGGTGGAGCCTAGCCCATCCCTTGTCTGCAGCAGGTGGAATGTCACTTCTCCACAGGCTAGCCCTGTGCTCTCACAAGTGGAGACTCAGAATATCATGCTACACAGACGTGCCAGGATCCCAGGGACTGACAAAGATTTTTGTCATATTTTTTGTCAAAGGTTTCATTAATTTATTGACTAAAACAAATAGGAAAAACACTATCTTAAGATGCTCTCTCCACCACTGGACTCAGCTGTGCTCATGGAAGTGATCGCAGTTTCTCCATAAACACTCCAGGAGTTTTCAAAATTGGAGGTGGGCCTCCCACCCAGACAGCTGGCATCTGGGGGACTGGCAAGTGTCCACATCAGGGGTCTTGAGGCATGACCAGTTGAGCTTAGCCTCCTAGTAGTGACTGGTTTGAATATTTGACTTATACTGATTTCTAATAAAACTGAGATTTTCAGGCCATGCACAGTAGCTCACACCTATAATCCCAGCACTCTGGGAGGCCGAGGTGGGTGGATTGCCTGAGTTCATGAGTTTGAGACCAGAGCGAGACCCCATCTCTAAAACATAGCTGGGCATTATGGCAGGTGCCTGTAGTCCCAGCTACTCAGGAGGCTGAGGCAAGAGAATCACTTAAGCCCAAGAGTTTGAGGTTACTGTGAGCTATGATGTCACAGCACTCTACCAAGGGCAACAAAATGAGACTCTGTCTCAAAAAAAAAAAACTGAGATTTTCTCTGCAACTAATTTGTGAAGTTGTCAAGAAGTGAGCTTCCTACCTACCTGTTATTTTTTCTATTACCTCGCAGATACAAGAATGTTTATCGAGATTTATTCTATAATGTAATTAAGCATAGTGATTATAAACATTTTGTCATGTCAGAGTAATTTCACTTTAAATTATCTAGTGAAGGACAGAGTCCTTTGAGCCTCCCAACAGGCCTGGGTACTCTGATAAACCAGGTTTCCCTGGAAACCACAATCCTCAGAGGTGTTTTCCCCTTTTGGGAAATTTCCATAAAATTCTTCAACTCTTCAATCGATAGACGCCTCCTACCCAGGAGGCTACAGGAAGGCCTCCAACTGGAAAGGAGAGACATGACCTCTCAGAGACCGGTGTCTCTCTCTTAGCCCAAAATGCTCTGTCAGCAGATCGGACCCTGTCCCCGTGGGGGACCCTGCCGCCAGTGTCAGCATGACCAGACAGCTACCCCTCAAAGGCGACCAGGATGAGATTGGCCGACAACCCCATTACACCTGGGAAGCACCCCAGTTGCACACAAGGCTCGTGCAGGCTGGAACCTTCCCTGTCCTCCCCTGCATGATGCCCACTCTCACTGCTAAGAAATGATCACAGGCCCCTGGAACCTCAGAGGCCTCTAAGGTCACCACACACCTGGACAGGACACCATCTTGGCAGAGCCCGCAGTCACTCCTGACACTGGATTCTCCCTCTGGCCTGTTTTTTAAGTTCAATTTCATCCTGGCCACTCCAAGTGGACAGTGTATTGGGCAGATCAAGCAGCACCCTAAGCCCTCACCTCTGAGGCTGGGACTCCCCTCAGTGTGCAGGACAACTCCAGGATTCACACCTTTCTCAGCCTCTATGTCCCCATCAGTAAACCCCCTACAGCTCATAGTGAGAAATAACTGGGGTCTGCACAGCAGGAGAATGAGTGAGGTCCCATCTGCCGCTCCTAAGAGGGGACTATTTCCATGTGAAGCAACTGCCCAGCTCTCATCCTGTGCATAAGGAAAAAATGAGACCAGAGTCTGATTCAGGTTCTAAGAGGATCCCCACAGTGCTGGGGCACCCCCAACAAGATCCCTGGGGCAGCCCCATGGGGATACATATACCCAGTTTGGGATCTTTTCTGTGGCTCATAGCCTCTTTGCAGGGATGGTAGGGGGAGGGCACCCCTCTCCCTGTACCCCAGCCAAAGGCAGGTCTCTGACCCCTTCAGACTCAGGGAAGGCCCGCGCCTCCAGAAGAGCTTCTGGGAAAGCTCACAGAGGAGTAAGCAATGGCTGTGGCTGGGCACAGAGGCTGATCAGGGGAGAAAGTCCCACCTACAGAGCAGAGCCCACCAGTGGGCCTGGTCTGATGCCCACCAAGCCCTGGGGGCATAGGGCATGGCCTCCCTCTCCACTTCTGACAGTGGCTGCCCTGGAGGCCAGCAAGGACACTCATCAGGGACACCTGACCTCTCAGAAGACTTTGGTGTCAACGGACAGGAGGCAGGTGACCAGGACGGGACTTTCTTCCCAGCCACAGCCAAGCACAGCAGCCAGCGAGCCCCAGCCCCTACCCCCACCAGCCACCCCAGTGCACCTCAGTACCATCTTCGTGTAATTAATGATGCTTATTGCATACCATGGGCTAGTCCATTACAGGCCAGGCAGGGGCCACAGGGGCTGGCCTCAACTTCACGAAAGTTGGAGTGGGGCTGGGCCCCGGACAGTCTGGGCATTAGGAGCAACAGAGAATTCATATAAAACGGCCTGGGATCTGAGGGTGAGTGCTGAGCTACAGTAGCAGTGCCAAGATGTGCCCCCTTCACAGAGAGCCTGCTGGACCACCACAGAAGGGCACAGATTTCCCCCTCAGTGGTCTCTATGCAGGTGAGCAGCTGTGCCCATTTTACAGATAGGAAAACTGAGACTTGCAAAGATTCTGAGACCAGGCCGGAGTGCCCAATCGAGAGTCAGTGCCAGAGCCCTTGTCCTTTCACCATCCCTCCCGCCCATGCCCCAGAGGAAACCCCCTGCTAGTGGAGACACCTGCCCTGAGTCCAAGCCTCACGGAGGGAGCTGAAGAAAATCCTGTGCCAGAGAGAGGCCTGAGCAGGCTGTGGGCTGGGCTACCCTGCATGGCAAGGGTCTCACCCCAAAACCTCCACAGGCTGCAGGGGCAGAGCTGCTCCATGGAGAGGCTCACCCTGACCGGGGGACACCCAGGCAGAGGTGACACAGCCCCTACCCATGTAACCCATGCCCAGGTCACTGGACCCAAAGCAGAACAAGCCCTAAGGTAACAGTAGCATGGGTCAGATGCAGAGCAGGATGCTGATCACTGGGACCCAGGGCCACCTGGCCAGTGGGCTGTGGTCACCTTGGGCCAAGACCTGGCTAACCTGGCCAGTCCCACTGGGAGTCCCTTCAGTCTCCTGCCAGGTGGGGAGGGAGGTGAGGGCACCCCACGGGGAAGCCTCTCCTCAGGGAGTCTCACAACTGTGCAGGTGTTCAGCACCTGGGGACCCCCTGAGGCTGTGTCTCCCCAAGACACCCTCTCTGCATCTCCCTGTTGGGATCGTCTCTTCACCTCCAAACCCACCCACATCACATTCCAGGGAGGGTCTGGCCAGAGCACCCCCCCCCACCCGTGGACTCATAGTGGCACGCTCCTGGGCACAGTCCCCAGCCCCAGGGGCACGGGACAGAGACCATTTCCCAGAATCCGCTCCTCACTCCAGTCCCAAAATGCCTCTTTCATACAAAATGGCCGAGCACCACTGCTCTTCCCGCGCCGCGCCGTGGTGCAGCCCGGATGGGAGAGCAAGCGGCCTGGAGCTGGGAGTCTGTGCATATGACAGGGACTCCCCCTGAGTCCAGCTCTCAGGGGTCTCCATGCGCCCCGGGCCAGCACAAGCCTACAGGCACTCCCACGCAGACTTGCGCCAACGCCACCCAACATCCCTGGGCTCAGAGATGTCTCTCCCTCCACCCCGCCCCCCGCCCCCCACCTCCAGAAGGCAGTGGCTCCCGAGCTCCAGGCCTGGGGACCTGGGAACGGGACAGCCTTTCTAGGTCCTTCTATGTCCGAGGCTGGCACCCCGTGAGAGCCGCACCCCCTCTTGCCCAGTCTCCACTCTGCCCAAAGTGGGGGAGGCAGTTGCTGAGACTGGTCAGAGCTGTACTTCGGTGAGGGTGCCTAAAGGGCATTGATGCCGGACCAGGGATTGGGCAGTACACATGGAGTCGGTGGCCCTCAGCCTAGGCCTGAGGGTGTGCGGTAATGGTGGGACCCGTCCCCCAAGTCAGCAGCCCCAAAGCTCGCCCCGATGGAGAGGAAAAGGTTCGAGAGGATGACGGGGGGAAGCCAACACCCACCCCCCGCGCGCGCCGCCTTCACTGGGGATGTGGGGGCGCCCAGCCCAGAGAGTCCCGGAGAGTCCAGCCCCAGCGTGGGACCGCTGCGCCGCCCTCGCTCCCCGGCCAGCCCTTTGTTCCGCGCAGCGGGCCATGGGGAGGGGCGTCAGGCTGAGGAGGGGGCAGGGGTACCAACACTTCCCAGCGCTGCGGGGGAGGGGCTAATGCAACCCAGCCAGGGCCGCCCCGCTGCCTGGAACGGCCCCTGACCCCCAAACTCCTTCCTGCCTGATCCTTCCAAAATCGCTTTCCAATCTCCGCCCCTCGCTATCACCAGGGGATGCAGATCCCCGACCCAGACCCCAGGATCGTGGCGGGACCGACGCGGGCCCCCGGACACGCAAGCAGGGGCCGCTCCACCGGGCGCGGCTGCGCGCCTACTGTCTGCGGCGACCCGGCCGTGGTCGCCGATCAGAACCCCGGCCGCGCCCCACGCCCCCGCCGGTCACTCACACGTAGGCGTGGTAGATGAACGCCCAGCCGCGAGGCCGCTCCAGCACGTTATACAGGAAATTCTGCAGCTTGCGGTAGAAGGCGTTGCGCTTGGGGGGCTTCCCGGCGCCCGCGCCGCCAGCGCGCGGCTTGCTCAGGATGCTGCCGCGCTTGGGGGCCTCAGAGCCCGCGATGAGCAGCGCGCCATCCCGAGTGGAGTCGGGCGCGCCAGGGTCCAGCCCCACGAAGCCCACCTTGAGCTTCTTCTCCCCGCTCGGGCCGGGGTACACGCCGCCGTTGCGTGACTTCTGCACCATGGTGCCGGCGGCGCCCTGGGGGGCGCGGGCTCAGCGGGGGCGGTGCGTGGGGGGCGGTGCGGGCCCCAACTCAGGGCCCTGGCTCCGGAGCCGCATGGCCGAGGAGGCGGCGGCGGCGGCTCCGCGATCCTGCCGGCCCGGGCGGCGCGCGGGGACGCTGCGGCCACCTCGCTCCGCGCGCCTCGGCGCCTGGCCTGCAGCTCTGTCGGCTCCGCCCGCCGCCTCGCCCCGCCTCGCGTTAACCCCCCCGACTCCAGGCGGGCAGCAGCAGGGAAGGGGAGAGGAGGACCGGTTGTTCTAGGCGTATGAGCCGCCCGGACCTACCCCTTCCCGTACCCCGGCCTTGCGCACATTGACAGGGAATCAGCCACCTCTGAGCTGGGCAGAACCAAGCAAGTGGGCTGGCCATCTGATGGCCCCCCGGCTCTCTCAGTGTCACATAGCCAACCCCTGGCCTGGTTGGTTCTTTCAGCTGGGCCCCTGAGTGGAAAAGGGAGGGCTCTTGCCAAGCTCTGTTAGGGCTCAGAAGATGGCCTGAGCCCAGCTGCCTGGAGGAGTCCTGAAAGGGGTTGGTCAGTGGAGGGGCTTTGTGTTTGCAGAGGCCAAGAGGCAAAAAGAGGGTAAGTGCAGGCAGAAAGAATCACCCCGAAGGGCGTGCTAGTCTTCCTGGTTCAGAACAAAGGAGGTGTCACCTGGGAGAAGGGTGGCAGCGGTGCCCTCCCACCTGCCTATGGGTGTTCTGGGAGGGATCCCTCTGGAAGCTCCTGCTATGAGGCCAAAGGGACCCATTTTTGAACCCTGTATGGCCTGACCACTCCATGCTGCTAGCTCCTCACCTCGAGCCCCTGTCAGAGCCTTCTCTGCGCATCTGGGACTGTGCCGGCTACAGGTGCATCTCCTGACTATAGCCAGCCCCCCCACCTCATTCACCAGGCACCACTGGGTCTGCCAAGAAAAAGGCCCTCTGTTTAGTAGCTGAGATTATCATCTCAGGTCACTCCTCATAAAACAGCACTAACTGGCCAGGCACAGTGGCTCAGACCTGTAATACCAGCACTCTGGGAGTCTTGGACAACATAGCAAGACCCTGTCTCTAAAAAAAAATAAGTTTTAAACTTAGCCAGGCATGATGGCATATACCTGTAGTTCCAGCTACTCAGGAGGCTAACCCAAGAAGATGGCTTGAGCTCAGGAGTTTGAGGCTGCAGTGAGCTATGATGATGTCTGCACTCTGCTTGTCAAGACCCTGCTTGTCTCAAAATAAATAAATAAACAGTGCTAACCTGGTACAGAGCAAGCCCTTTGGTTTCCAGAGCTAGTGACCATAGGGCCTGTGGTTGTTTATTTAATTAGACTGAAAACATAAGGGTCAATGCAGGCACAATGTTAATCTGTAAATTGTCTAGGATGTTGGGGATGGACTGTAGGTTACATAAGCATATGCACAGCCACACTCAGGACATCCCTGGGAACATGCCTTGTCCTTCGCCTCCCACTTCCAGGCCAGCATGTTGGCCGTAATTACCAGTGTTCAGTGGGCTTCCCCCCAACAGCTGCAGTTTCTCAATTTCATGCCCCCCTCAGCCTACGGAGCTGACCCCTGGCCCAGGTTAAGGGAGGAGGCCCTGAGCTTGCTTGTCCAGGTGCAGGGGAACAGCTCCCTGTGCAGAGGAAGAAGGCACTGCCCGTATCTCCTGCACATGCTGGCTGGCTTTGTTCATCCGCCTCTGGGCAACCACACTCATCAAAAGATGGGACAGAGCAACCACAACTCAAATGTGTAACATCCTGTTGGGGGAAGTTCCAGACTTCCATGTACCACCTTGGCAGTTCCTGAGCTAGGCATCATGCCTCCTGGGAAAGCAAATGTCTCAGGTTTAATGTCAGAGCAAAGTGAGACCCATGGTTAGGGTTGGCTCACAGAGAATGAGGGAAAGGTGATTCCCACATTCCATTTCAGCACTGAGATGGTAGCAAGGTCTAGGGCTCCCTCATGTTCCAGGACATAGGGGAGAAACAAATTTGCTCATCGTCTCAGAAAAAAAGAGAACACATCCCTAAGGTCTTGGGGAGCCACCCGCTGCCTTCACAATCTCCTAGCCATGAAGAACACTCACAGCCACCTAGGCCAGGAGGAAGCTCTGCATGCCACAGCTCTTCACGCTCTTGTCTACAAACGGTGCTTGCACCGGCAGCTTTGCCGTGTCTCCGAAGGTTCTGGAAAGTGAATCCTGCATCAAGGTTTGAAAATCTTTGCTTCCTTTGTTTGGGATGTCCTTTCAAAGAGCTAGCTCATTAAACATTTATGCTTTTAATTTTATGTCTTACACACCCACAGACTGTACTTTGTCAGCAGTCTGGGTACCACCATGCCTACCACCCCAACCCCTGCACCCAGGCAAAGTGTGCAGGGTCCTGAAAATGCCCACTTAGGGTAAATTTCATGCAACCAACAGGAATTCCATTTATTTAAAAATAGATGGGAAAAGCTTTCAGGCTCAAGCAATCTTTGGCAAGACTGCATGGACAGGATTCCAGAGAGGAAGAGTGGAAAAATTCTGCTGCACGTGACGCCCAGCTCCAGCTGGGAGATGCTTTCACCCGGTGGCTGGGGTAGCTTTGATATCCACACGGCCGCCAGGCGCTGTCCTTTCAGCACCCCAGCACAGCCTCTCCCAAGGAAACTTCCAAGCCCAGCCCACTTCTCTTTCCTTCTCTCTGGGCCAGGTGACTTAGTGGCTGTAGCAGCAGGGGCCCCTGCCCAGACACTCTGCTGCACTCAGCAGCCAGACAGCACAAAGTGACAGGACCACTGCTCTGAGACCTGCTCTGGTTCTCAGGAATCATCCTGTACATCCCTTCCCCAATGAAAACTTCTCCCAAGGGCTGTGACCGCATGCTCCCCAGGCTGGCCTGGACTTGTGCCCACTGTCCTCCCCCAGAGTCTGGCACAGATAGGAGCCCACGGTCAGTGTTAACGTGGCTGCCCGTGGCGGAGGCCACATCCAATCAATCTGGGCTATTCCCTCTTTGGAGAACTACATGGTAACTCTGCCTACGCTGTGCAGCCTGGGAGGCAGACTGTGCTTCCCAGAACCTGCCCCCCTGCACTGCCCAGTTGTAGACGCAGCCTGGCAGCATCACTCTTCCTCCACACAGCGCTAGAGCCAGGCATCAGATCAGGAGTCAGAGTCGCACCGGCTGCCACGGGCCTACTCTCCTGGCCAGAGGTTGTCAGACCAGGCCGGGGGCTGTACAGGATGATCCTGAAGTGCGGCTGTCTGGAGCCCAGTTGGCACAGCCCCAGCTTCTTCCTTTTTGATTCTGTGCTCTCACACAGATGTTACCTGACTTCCACAGGCCAGCAACCTCTGTAGACATTTGCACAGGTGGATGCTGAAAAGTGAGGCTTCTTGTCTTACCCCGCCCCCCCGCCCCATCCTCCCTGAATCACGCGCCTTCAGAACAGATGACCCTGGCAGAGGCCCAGAAGTGAAAGCTCCGCTAGTGGAGAAACAAGACTTAATTTGGGTAAATGAGAAGAGACAGGTTTTCAATCACTTACCCTGGGTCAGAGCTGCAGCTGTTTTAATCCTTAATTTGGACAACAGGAAGTACCTACCCAGACAGAACCCCCCCTCTCGGGATTTTCCATTGTTAGCAGAAGGAAGGCTGTGTGTACACAGTTCACAGGGGAGCATGAACGTAACAAAAAGATTTAAGATATGGAAGCATTGATTTCTTTAACATCTTACACTAAAGTCAATAAAAACTTAATTTATAGCTTTTTTAACAGGACCAGAACTCTGGACTAGCTTCCCTGGCCCCTGGCAAACCAGATAATTGCATGAGAGACTTTACTTGCATTTCTCAACCACTCTAAGTACCTGGGCTATGGAAACCTGCGATCATCTATAATGACCAGAGATGGAGGTGGCCCTGGTGGTGCCCACAAAGGCAGAAATCTGCAGCTCCCAGGCTGCAGGATCTATAAGTGCCCCCCACACATCCCCTCCTGTGCCTTCAGGCAAATGCAGAAGCTATGACAGTGTCCTGTTCTATGGTGGATGAATGCGGAGCAACAGAGGCCCAACAGCACTCCCAGGCGTGCCCTTAGCTCCGCCATGGCCCCCACACATCCACACTCCCCTGGAACCTTGATGTCTACCTTGCACTTTCCTCACCACAGCCTGCTTACCTGTGAGGTCCAGCCTGGCCACTCGCTCTGTGACCACTCCAGGGCTCACCTGCCTCTCTGCCTCCATACTCCTCACTCCGGAACAGGACCACCCAGCTGACCCTGCATGTGCTTCTCCTTCTGCTAGTGTGGTGAACACTGTGCATCTTCTCAGCCCTGCCTGAGGGTCTGCCCTGCACTGAGACCCTCCCCCAACACCCTCCTTCTCGGCTCTGGCTTCTCTGCACCATCTGAAACTGCCTTTTACTCACTTGCCTCTCTAATGCTCACCTTCCCCACTGCCCAGCCAGCTCAGGGACAGGCCCCAGGTGGACATCACAGCCTCCAGCCCAGCCCAGGAAAGGTGCTTGTCAACTGTGACAAATGAGTGACGTCCTTGGGGCCTCAGGCAGGCATGCCCTTGATGAGGGGCCAGGAGCAGTATGGTTCAGGGCTTTGGGGAGACAGGGGAGGATGTGGGCAGCAGAACTCAGCACCATGGAGGCAGGCTCCCCACCATTGGGGAAGTCAGAGCCCATGCACAGGCTATTGGCATCTGCACCCTGGCTGCTCACCCGGGCACATGGACTGTCAGAGTCTCCATCTCCACCTACGCCCTCACCCAGGACAAGGTCACCAAACATTTCCCCAGGGGCTGCTCAGAAAGCCAGGGATACTTCAGCCTAGACAGAGGCAGGAGCCCCTGGTCAGTACCCAAGACTTTATGGGTGGCCCCGATGAGCCATCATCCCATGGCATCCCATAAGCTCACACTCCTGCCCTGGTGGCAGGAAGTGTGGTGCTGGCCCACACGGTGCACGCTGTGCTCACTTGTGCTATGCGGCCCTGAGCAGACCAGGTTACTATTCACAGCCTGCAGTGGCTGAATGCCTGTGCCTCCCACATTCATACACTGACATCCTGAGTCCAAAGTGACAGTGTCAGGGGATGAGGTCATGAGGGTAGAGCCCTCCTGAGTGGATTGGTGACCTCATAAGAAGGGACACCATGTGGGCGATGTCTGTGGGTCAGTGAATAGGGTGCCGGCCCCATATACCGAGGGTGGCAGGTTCAAACCTGGCTCCGGCCAAACTGCAACAAAAAAATAGCTGGGCGTTGTGGCGGGCGCCTGTAGTCCCAGCTACTCAGGAGGCTGAGGCAAGAAAATTCCCTAAGCCCAGGAGCTGGAGGTTGCTGTGAGCTGTTACGCCTCAGCACTCTACCGAGGACAAGAAAGTGAGACTCTGTCTCAAAAAAAGAAGGAACACCATGTGAGGACACAGGAAGGCTGCCATCTGTAGCCCTTCATCTCGGACTTCTGGCCTCCAGAACTGTGAGAAATAAATTTCTGTCATTAAAGTCACTCAGTTGAAGCTGCTTTTGTTACAGCCTCCCAGCTGACTGAGGCAGAGCCTCACAGCCCTGCCTGAGTGGAGAGACTCAGAGCTTCCACCTCATGGGAGGGAGGGTTGCCCCAAGACAAGCCTTTAGGGGCAGCATCCAACTCCAAGAGACCTCCAGAAAATGGCTGGAGCGTGGACACACCCTCCTCTGACTTCCTGCAGATCCTCCCATGGTTGCAGTGGGGGAGAATAATCTTTCCACCCTGCCACTCAGAGGTGCTGCTCCCCCAGGATGAGTCCTTTGCTTATGACACCTCCTGGTGTCCCCCTACAGAGGTGAGGGCCATTAAGGTCAGACATTCTCACCCATGGTGGTTTTGCCCCCTGGGACATCTAGTATAGCCTGGAAACATTTTTGGTTGTTACACCAGGGGGCAGATGGTCCTGACACCAGTGGTGGGGTTGCTGCTCAGCACCCTGGGCTGAGGGCAGCCACATGTCAGGAGAACTGAAGGAAGAAACCATGATTTAATTTAACAATGTCCTTCCTTCCTTCCTTTTATTCTCCAAGGCTAGTTAAGAGAATCAACGGGAGTGGACAAGGAACAACAAAACCTGTAACTCCTTATGATTAATTCATTGCAAACACCATTGCACTAGGCCAGCTTGTCCATTCTTGAAATGTAAATATTTCCAGTACATTAGTCATTCACACCTTAGCGTGAAATAAAATAAATAATCTTTCCCCCAATAGTTTCTGAGAATAGCCAAGCCAAAGGAGACAAATGTTCAGAATGTCTATGGGAAGGGAGGCAAGAGTCTGGCCATTAGCCAGGAAGGGCTTTGGAAAGGCGAGTATTGGCATGGGTTCACCTGCCAAGTGTGGGAGGGTGGGCTCCGCCTTAGAGAGCAATGAAGTAGACATAAGTGTTCTATGTCACTAAGTCCTAACTGCACAGCCCTATACCTTTGCTGTGTCCCAGCTGAGTTAATTTGCATGTGTGACTCTGACTCTGCTGAATCTCTCTGTTCCTCAGTTTCTTTGCCTATAAAATGGGGCAACAGTAAATACATCACAGGATTGTTTTGATGGTGGAATGAATAAGGTTTATAAAGCATCCAGAACACTGCCTGGTAGGTCTAGGCATTATATAAGCGCTACAGTAAAAATAAATGGATCTGTGCCCAGCTAGCTCTGAGTGTACCACTGCCGCTATGTGCCAGCTTCCTCTACACTCAGGAGGAAGACCCTGGGTATCAGAGACATCGAGTAAAACAAAGGTAAGTGAGGGGCACCACAGGCAACTAGAATCCCAGAAGCCCCCACCTTCTAGTGGAGGGGCAGGTCCACACCCTAGAGGTTCAGGGAATATCCACTCAGATCCTTCCCACGCCCCGAAGGTTGAAGGTTTACTCAGACTAGGAGACGGAGAGGGGAAATTTTACACCCCCCGTCACAGGATTTGGGAACATTACCCCTTCCCTCCAACTATGTCCTCTGACTCCTTGGTCAGACTGCCCGCATCTTCCTAGGCAGCTGAGCCCTGGATCCTAGCAGTCCTAGCTGGCTCGACATGTCCCAGCCTCAGATGCCAGCCAGCCCTGGGTGAGCTCTCTGGACCAGGAAGCCAGGCCTATGGGCTCAGAGCAGGCAGAAGCCCAGCCCATGGCCTCCACATAGTGCCCCCACCCCATCTCCAAGGAGACAGGCCTGGAGAGCACAGGCTGGTCCCTGCCCCACCAACCTGTCCAGGCCCATCCTGAAAGCTCAGCCTTGGCCACACCCACTGTTGCATCCAGTGCCTCCAGTATAACCCAGAGGCTCTTAGGAACTGCCACCCTCCTCAGCCCCCAGAGTGGAGTGAGACAGTGGCAGGAGGAGATGCCAACAGCTGGCCCCACATGGCTGCGGGATGCCAACCAGGGGAAAAGCCTTCCCCCGACCCCTGCCTGCCTCTCCCCAGCAGGGCCTCAGTACTCTCTCCTCTGCTGGTTCTGGTGCTTCCTACCCCTGCCTGGGGGACCCCACATTTCAAGCCTAGGCCCTGGTGATGAGGCAGCCTCAGCCTCACATACGCTGGCTAGGAGCTGTGGCCATCCCCATCCTTGCCCTTCTCCTCCAGCAACTGATCCTCACATTGAGACTCCAGTGAGTGCAGTGAGTGAAGCCAGGGCCTGAGCCTCAGCCTGGCAAAGGCCACATCTCGGGGGGAGAGGCTTTCCCTCCTCAGGTGGGAGTTGCCGCGAGAGTCAGGCACCTGCTGGTCAAGTCCACCCCCTGGGCTGGCTTCTCCTGCATGGTGCCACCTGGGGGCACCTCCCAGGGACTCAGCCCTGACAGCAGGCCATGCAGGCAGAACCAGAACACACACAGGCAGGCACACATGCATGCACAAATGCACATACAGACACACGTGTGTGTACACATACACACATGCATTCCCCCCTTTCCAAAGGCTCCAGGGCACCCTCCAAGTCCTCCGCTGCACCTCATATGGCAAGACAGAGACATACACAGTTCCACATCCAGGCCCTGAAGTGTCTGTCATCCCAGGACACACTGAGGCACCCCCAGTCACCTGTAAGCACAGTCATTGTCATACCACAGCACATAAGAAGTCCCCAGGGTCCTGTCTCTGGGGCCCACTTGCTGCAAGACCCAGTCCCTTGGAAAGGAGCCCAGAAGCCATTGTTAGGACCCGGGGCTGTCACCACCTGCCATCTGGGACACGCTGAGAACCTGGGGGAGGGGAAGGGAGCCCTGGGGAGATGAGGGCAGAGAACACACCTGATTTAGCCAGCCCAGCAGGGTATCACAGCCTCTCAACTCCTCAGGAATTTTCCAGCAGTGTCCAAAGTGCAGATTGAAGCTGACAGTGGGGTGTCTTGGTGACTCCTATTTTAAATTATTCACCGACCCCAAAGTAGGTCCACCTCTCTGGGCCCAGGGTCCTCCCTATCCACATAGCAGCCCTGGGCCCCTAGCCAGGCACAAGCACCAGCCACATCCGCTCTTGGCCCCCCAGCCCTGCCAGGGGTGTGCCAGGGACACTGTCCTGGCTGTGGTGCCCACTCTTTCCACGACCATCCCATCCAACCGCCCCCCAGGCTCCCCAAGGTGACACCCATAGAGTGCCCAGTACTCAGCCACAGAGAGCTCTACCCCCACCTGCCATGGGGAAAGCCCCACCCTGAGTTTGTGCCTCCACCTCACGCTCCTGCCTTGAGAACAGCTCCTGTAGCTAGAGAAAGCCAGTGGCAGTGGCAGAGTGACCATGCCAAGCATCTTTCACTTCATACTGGGGATGATCCCCAGGGCAGATGCTCCCCAGGATAGGTGCCCCCAGTGTAGATGGTCCCCCTCCCCAATTAGGTGCTACCCCAGAGTAGGTTGCTCCTCCCTGGAACAGATGCTCCCCACGGGTAGGTGATCCCCTAGGCAGGTGCCTTCTGACTTTTTCATGGTTAGAAAAATAAGATGTGGAGACACCACCAGCTCCATCGCTCTTCCTCAGGTGACAGAGCTGGGATTTGAACCTGTGCCCTTGCCCACACCCCTGCCACCTAGCGCAGGGGCTCACAACATGCTGCCAGCACCCCTGCATCCCTCAAAACCTTCTGAAAGGCCCCCAGGCTTGAGACAGTGTCCACGATAATGCCAAGACTCTTCACTCTCACTCCTGTTGGTACAGGGTTCTCCAGAGGCCACTGGACACATGACCACATTCCTATGCTATGTGGTGTGGATTCTTGTGTTTTAAATATTTATCACATTTAATTTCCAAGCCACAGATAGTGATGGATATAACCTGTAAAAGGGTCCTCAGACCAAAGGCTTGAGGATGGCAGCCTAGAATACCAGGCACACTGCCCAGTGCCCTCAGCCCTGTCCCTGACAGGGACACATACCTCTCTCCTTCCTCTCCCAGACTGGTCTTTGATCAGTGACTCCTGCCTACCAGAAGCCCCCCACCCACCCGTTCTGAGTGAGGGCAGCTCCAGCAACTTCCCAGAGCCCATGGCTGCAGCTGCCAGTGTGGGCTTTGGCCCAGCCCATCCTCCTCAGAGCTGACAGTGGATTGAACACAGATAAGCCCCCCGCCCACCATGGTCAGTGGAAAAATCTTGATGCCCTGATGCATGTGTTGCCCCCCACAACAGGAACCGGGGAGCCCAGTCACTGCCCAGCCATACCCCACCCTGAGTTGTGCACTAGGCGAGCAGCATGGCCTAGAGCCTTGGGGGCAGCTGTCACCACCTCAGGAGGGGAGCCAAAGGCACAGAGACCCTCTCTGGAGGCCTCACCCTCCCAGCCAAGATGTCTGCTGAGCACTCTGGGGCAGCAGGGAGTGCTTCCCCCATCTTCATGCCTTTCTGGGCTCTTCCCCTGCCGGAGGGGGCAGCAAGGCCCAGGATGCTCCAGAACCAGCCATTGCAGGCAGGTGGGCAGAGCTGGGCAGGTGGCTGGCCTTGCCCCACCTACAGCATCTGGGTGACCCAGGTTGACAGGGGCCAGAGTTTGCATTTGGGGGACCCACTCAGCCCCTCAAGGATTCCTGCAATACCAGCCCAGGGACTGTTTTTCACTCTAGACCCATCTCAGGCTGACAAATTTCTCCAGTTTGACCCCAATTCTAACTGAGCTAAGTATGGGGCAGGTAAGTTCTGCACGGTCACCTTAGGTCCCAACCATCAAAGATGATGGTCCAGCAAAGGCCAAAGATGGGCTGGAGGGTCCATCTGCGAGCACCCGGTATCGTTGGGTAGGGTCACCAAATATGACCCAAGTATTTTATATTAAAAAATTATTTGGTGTTTATCTGAGGTTCAGATTTGACTGGCATCCTGAATCTTTATTTGCTAACTCAGCTGCCTTGTCTGGAGGCCTTGGTAGCCTAACATTCATCAGCCCAACCCTTCCCACATGGTCTGTGGGCCGCCAGACCCACTCCCAGGGAACCGAGGTCCCAAACCACACTCCTGCCCTCATCTCATGTGAGTTTTCAGGGGACCCCCATTTTGGCATTAGTTGAAAAACCAGCAAGGTATCAACGGCTCCCTGGAACTAGTGTGTCCATCTCTCCTGATGGCAGAATTCCCCACAATGTGGGCTGCCTCATTTCCAGCCTCAGCCAGCTCAGTGGGCTAAGCATGCCCCCAGGACATCAGGCCCTAATTCCTGGACCCCATGAAGGTGACTTCTTGTTGCAAGAAAGGATTTTGCAGCTTCAATTAAGGATCTTGATATGGAGAGCTTATCCTGGATTATTACAAGGGTGGGCCCTAAACACAATCACACGTATCGTTCTAAGAGAGAGATTTGATACCCATGCAGGAGAAGGCAATGTGAGCACAGAGGCAGTGGGTGGAATGATGTGCCACAAGCCGAGGAAGCTGGGAGAGCTAGGATCAGATTCTCCCCTGGAGCTCACAGAGGGAGCAAGACCCTGGTGACACCATGATTTCAGACCAGTGATTCTGACTTTGAACCGGCCCCCCAGAAACCTCAAGAAACCAATACACTGGGACCTTGCGGTCAGCCTGCCTGCCCCTGGAGGACCAGTAAGTCCAGTACCACTGCAGGAGAGAGGCCTCAAGGAGTCAGCTCAGCCTGGGCCAACCTCGGTCTGCAGGTGTGGGCCCAGAGACGTTCCAGGAGCAGAGAGGGGTGCAAAGGGGAATCCCACCACCCCCTACCTTAGTCAGCCAAGGTCAGGGTACCGACCGTCTCAGATGTACCCTCCCAGCTTCCAAAGGCCAAGGCCCTGGGCTGGACAGCAGGAGGGAGGGGCCCTGGCTCCAGCCTCAGGTGACCAGCTTGGAAGGGAGAGTTGAGACCAGGTTCAAGGGTCGCAGGGACCCTGTAGCCCAAAGAGGAATATGTGTGGGACCAGCACTCTTGGGGACAAGCCCTCAGCTCTCATTGGTTCCTCAGAGAGACCCCAAAACACTCAGCCCCCCAGTCTGCAGATCCGAAGGGATGAGTCTGTGCCCTGGGTTAGCCCAAAGGGAAACTTCATAGGCCCTCACGGCTGTCCAGGACGGCTGGCCTCAGATCTTCTGGTGCTGGGTCCCAGCCTGGGAGAGATCGGCCCTGAGCGGTCGACCCGCCGCCCACCCTGGTCGGCGCGGGAGGACACCTGGCCAAGCAACCTGGCAGAGGGCTGAAGGATGCCGGGCAGGGCACCGGGACTGGAAGACCTTGGGAGAGCTCCGGGAGGGGCCCAGCGACAGCCCTCCCTGCGGAGCGGAATCCCCCCACCCGGCAGCAGGCGCACACGGCTCTGGGGTCGCTCAGTTTATTGGTAAAACGGGCACTGAGCGCAGCGAGCGCTGGACGAGGAAGCCTGGGGCGGTGGGGCGCTTTTCCTCTTGAAGAACTTCCACTGGACCTTGATGGCGAGCATCCAGTCGCTGACCGAGAGCCTCTCGCAAGCTGAGGTGCAGACATGCGCCTGGCGGGGAAGCGGGGCGCCGGGGCCGCGCCGCGGGCGGGGCCGGGGCTGGGGGCGGGGCCGGGGGCGGGGCGCGGCGCCGCCGGGGATGGCCGCGCCGCGGGCGCCCGCGCTTCACTTGCCCGCTTTCTGCGCCTTCTGTGCCGACTTGGTGACCTTGCCGGCGCCGCCGCTCTTCTTCTCCACGTTCTTGATGACGCCCACGGCCACCGTCTGCCTCATGTCACGCACGGCGAAGCGGCCTGCGGGGAGGGGCGCGTGAGGCCGGGAGTGGGGTGCAGAAGCTAAAGATAGGTGCGCGGCAGCCAGAGAGCAGGACGCGGCGCGCAGGCGCACTGGCGCGCCGTCCCAGCCGCCCCAGCTGAGCTCTGCGTCTGCTCCGGTGTGGCGGCTACGTCCGCAAAGTCCTGCCTGTTTATATGGCAGAACGATTAGCATAGAGGGCTCTCCCAAGGCGATGGTGGGGCAATTAAATGATGTTCAAAACGTTCTTAGAATACGCTTCGCTCAGAGAGCGCCCCGTTAGCTGTTAGGGCATTGGCCAGCTGCAGCCCGGCAGCCCTGCCCAAGGCAGCTGTCAGATGGAGGTCTGCGGTTAGGCACTTGGGGCGGGTCGTAATTCAGCCGCTAGAATAGGTGTGGGCCTTAGTCACTCCAGGGCCCTCATCTGTAGAGAGGACACCATCCCAGCAAGGCCAACCTAAACTCACCCAGAGAAGGTTGCCGACAGAGGAGGTCCCACTTTTGTCACCAGCACCCCCATCCCTGCCACCCAGCAATCCCCTGCCCTTGGTCTGGATCAGCCATCACTTCCAGGGCTGCCCCTCCCCAACCACCCTGGCTTACCGAGCGGTGGGTACTGGGAGAAGCTCTCCACACACATGGGCTTTCCTGGGACCATCTCCACAATGGCGGCATCACCAGACTTCAGCGACTTGGGGTTGTCCTCCAGCTTCTTGCCAGAACGCCGGTCAATCTTCTCCTTGAGCTCCGCAAACTTGCAGGCAATGTGCGCCGTGTGGCAGTCAATGACTGGCGAGTAGCCGGCACTGATCTGCCCAGGGTGGTTCAGGATGATGACCTGGTGTAGAGTTGTATGCAGCCATCAGGCACAGTGGGGCACTACTGAGCTGCACTGGGAGGCCACAGTCATGGGGACCACCTCCTGGAGCCCACAGTGCTAACTGCAGAGGAAGCTCAGGACCCACTCCCCTAGCTCTGGACCCAGTATCCTCATTAGCCACTTGGCAATTCATAAGAGATAAACAGCTGACAGGTGCATTGCTTGAGAACCCCAGGGCAGCATTTACACTGCCAGGCCTGGGCAGAACGAAGGTGGGGTGGGGACAAAATTGTACTTCAATTACTGTATTTCAATTACATTTCAACAAAGCAGTTTTTAGAAATCATTATCAGGCACATGCCTATACTCCCAGCACTTTGGGAAGCCCAGGTGGAAGGATCACCTGAGCCCTGAAGTTTAAAGTTAGTGTGAGTTATGACACCACTACACTCCAGTCTGGATGACAGAGCAAGACCCTGTCTCAAAACAAAACAAAAAAATCATTGCTATTTGAAGAGGGGATCAAAAAGGGTGCAATGAAAGACGTAGAGAATGAAAGTATCATGAGATGTCTCAGTCAGTTAATGAAAGCATTTTTCAAGGCAGTGTGTGACCCACCGGCCTACTCAGCACCTGGTTCATCTCCCAGCACTAGCTTATCCTCTCAAGTCCTGAGGGGCCTGAGATGGGGGCTGCTTCCTCCTGGGCACCAGGCAGCATGCCGGGCAGCAGTCCCCCTAGGGACAGCTCTGCTGCCCTACCTAGGCAGGGCCCCACTGGGTACCAGTGCAGCTACCCACCTGGGAGGTGAACTGGGCGGCCTCCTGTGGCGGGTCAGACTTGCTATCCCCGCACACGTTGCCCCGGCGGATGTCCTTGACTGACACGTTCTTCACGTTGAAGCCAACATTGTCACCAGGCAGGGCTTCACTCAATGCCTCATGATGCATCTCCACTGACTTCACTTCCGTGGTGATGTTCACAGGCGCAAAAGTCACCACCATGCCTGGCCGAAGGATGCCGGTCTCGACTCGGCCCACTGGCACAGTGCCAATGCCTGATAGAGAGGAGCGGGGGTTGTGGAGGCAGGCAGGGCAGAGAGGCTGCAGGGGGCAGGATATTTGGGGAGAGCCTGGAAACCTACAAAGCTCAGAATGTGGTGGGGACTCTGCCCTCTCTGGCAGGACTGGAAGGACACACGTGGAGGGAGTTCAGGGAGAGGAGGCTGCGGGCAAGCAAGGCAGACACAGATTCTGGCAAAATTAGAGGCTCCCTGACCCAGTTGGGGAAATAAAAGTCTGAACAAGTGTGAGCTCCCATGACCAAAGGAAATCATCAGAGGCAGAGAGGGGAGAGGGCAGGGAAGGGCCCGGGGTCCTATCCTTGCCCCCAGGGGTGGCTGTCCCTGGAGGGAGCAGCGTGAAGACCCCTCCTCTCTCTGAGGACCCCTCCCTGATGCTGCAGCAGCAGTGAGTTGTGGCCCACACCACTAGAACTGCTCCTGCGTGGGACCTGGTATCCCTGCCCATGAGGGAGGGTTCCCTGTGCTCAGTCTCCACCATGGAAGGGGCATCTGTGCTCCAGCATAGATGTGCTTAGACCCAATCGTGTGTCTTGTCTGCCCTAGGGTGTGGGACATGTCCACCTAGTATTCCCTGGCTGTAACAGAAACTTGTCTGACACTCAGATGAAGGAGACAGGAAGGTGGCTATAATGTGCTGGGCAGAGCATGATACCTCCGCCCTGCACAGACACACCCTGACATCTCTGGCTGGGAGCTGTCTACCAGTACACTCTTGGGGAAGGTGGGGCGGGGGGAGGTCCATATCTGCTTAAGGTTTCTATTTCATCTCATGAACATTTCTCACTCCTGGATGGGGCAGTGTCTCCAGGAGACTGGGACCATGGAGGGCATGTGAGTCACCTCTGTGCCCCCATCTTACGCCACCAGCTGCCAACTTACCTGATGGGAGAGAGACCCTGGCAAATGTTGGACTGATGGGATGACAGCCCCCCAGAAAGTGTGCAGTGTGGGGAGATACCCCAACCTCTGAGCCCATTGTGGGTGGGGAGGGTGGGGAGGGCCTACCTGGAGCAGCAAGCTCTGGCACGGTACCCTCACTCACCGCCAATTTTGTAGACATCCTGCAGTGGCAGGCGCAGGGGCTTGTCCGTGGGGCGTGTTGGGGGCAGGATGGTGTCCAGTGCTTCAAGCAGGGACACACCATTTGCATTCCCTTCTTTGCGCTCCACTTTCCAGCCTTTGAACCATGGCATCTGAGCAGGAGGGAGGAGACTGGTCAATAGGATCGCAGAGACCAATGATGGCCTACCCATCCCACCCCCCAGCATGCTGAACCGTGGCCCTCAGCTTCCTGGGATCTTCCAGGGATCCTGGCGGACACGCAACTGTTGGGGTCCAGTGGAGGGCTGCAGCCCTCCACTACCTCCAGGTGACAGTTCAGCTTGGGGGAGACAAGAGAAGCAAAGCCTCCACTTCAGCCCAGGCCCCCAGGGCCTGTGACCATTAGATCCTGGCAGGGCAGGTGAGCAAAGGAGGGTCAGCCTGAGCCCAACCCCAGAAACTACTGGTCCACCAGGCTGTCCCCAGGATGGGCCAGTCCATCAGGTAGAGCCACCCCCATCCACCCCATACAATCAGGGGAAGGGGAGGGTCTAACAGCACTGTGTCCCCAAGACACCCTTGAGACTTGTGTCCTGCCTTTTTCTTTGCTGCTGAATTCTGGACATCCCTGTCAACAGATGGTTCCCAGAGCATGGGCGGTGGCGGGGGGAGGGTGCCCACTCAGCAGACCAGTGGGAATGGGGTGGGCAGGAGGCTGGATTCTCCCAGGAGGGGCATCTGCTGCACTGGGGCCCTGAGGGAATGTGTGATCTTCAGGTAAACAACACTCAGCCAGGCAAGCTCCAGGCCACTGGGAGCAGCCCTGTCAGCTCTGGGCTCCAAGCTGTTGGTCTTCTGCCTGGCTCCCTCAGTGTGGGCAGCTGCAGCACTGGCCTCAGCTGACTGGCCACCCTCCTGAGCCAAGGATAGAACCCTAGGAACATGGCCTCAGGTTCTCCAAGGCGTCTCCACTGGTCACCTCCAGCCAAGTCAGTCCCTGGACCCCAAGCTACCTAAGCTTCACGTTTCCCAGATGTCTGGCCAATGGCCGGGAGCCAACCCTCAGCCTTGGCAGCCAGAGCAGCAGCACACACACTTCCCAGAGACCAGCTCCATCCTAGGACCTCTTCACCACCACCACAGGGGCTCCTGGGGACATTGCACATGGGCCCGGCCCAGAGGCCACTGCCCTGCAGTGTCCACTTGGGCGTGTGTTCCTGTCCACTAAAGGGGCCTGTGAGAGCTCTGCAAGCCCCAGGCCCTGAGTAGAGTGGGTTCTGAGCTCACAGGCCTTGTCAGGCTGCCCTGGGCCCTCAGAGAGGGCTTTCCACTCCACACACTCACATTGGGAGAGGGCTCCAGCATGTTGTCGCCATGCCAGCCTGAGATGGGCACGAAGGGCACGGTGGCTGGGTTGTAGCCAATCTTCTTGATGTAGGCGCTGACCTCCTTGACAATCTCGTCGTAACGCTTCTCACTGTATGCAGGCTCTGTGGAGTCCATCTTGTTCACGCCCACAATGAGCTGCTTCACGCCCAGTGTGTAGGCCAGCAGTGCGTGCTCCCGTGTCTGCCCGTTCTTGGAGATGCCAGCCTCGAACTCGCCCACACCTGCTGCCACTATCAGCACCGCACAGTCCGCCTGCCCAGCAAGGGCAACCATGAGCTTGGGACCTTCTCCCACCCAAACTACTCCAGGCAGTCAGGGCCTGAGCAGTTGCACTGGGGATGGAGACTGGGGGGCCTCCACCTCATGGGTGGTGGGGGGCTCATCTGCCAAGCCCTGGGCTAGGGATATCCCCAACAGGCTGTGTGTCCCTGGAAAATTCACTCAACCTCTCTGGTCCTGTCCCTCACTTGAGGACAGAGTGTGGGCACAGTTGTAAAAGCAGCTTGGAAGAAACTCCAAGGAACAGGGAAGACTATGTGTGTTAGGGCTGCCACCCACGTAGCATCTGTATCTGTCTGCCTGCCTGTGTGGGTGCCCCGTGAAGTCCCACCCCCAGGCCCACCTGTCTGCTTCTCCACCCACATCCCAGTGGCCTCACATTCTTCTCTCTGTGAGGGCTCGGTGTGTCCCCACTGCCCAATCCTCATAGATGCCCTTGCCTACCTGAGATGCCAAGCACTGAGTCAGTTCTTGGGGGGCTCTGTGCCAGGTGAGATGAGGGTGGCAAAGGTGAGGGGTCCCCACCCTGGCAAGAGGCACAAGAGCCCCCACTACCCCAGGGTGACTCAGGGACCCCAGTGTTCTGGGAACAGTGCATATCTGCCCCACCATGGCCCGGCGCCCAGGCCTGCCCACCTGGGACGTGCCAGTGATCATGTTCTTGATAAAGTCGCGGTGGCCAGGGGCATCGATGATGGTGATATAGTACTTGGTAGTCTCAAACTTCCAGAGGGAGATATCAATGGTGATACCACGCTCGCGCTCGGCCTTCAGTTTGTCCAGCACCCAGGCATATTTGAAGGACCCCTTCCCCATCTGGAGGGCATGAGAGTCACAGCTCAGATCAGGGTCTGGAACTTAGCAGTCATATACCTGCCAGAGCTGGCCCTGGGGGGCACACATCGCAGCAGACAGGCCTATGAGAGGCGGAAGATGGGCCTCCAGCATCCCCTTGCTCCCTGCAGGAGTCCTGAGACTCTGGTGCCAACACTCAGACCAACTCTGCCCAGGGCCTTCCATTCTCTGCCTCTCCACCTCCAGCACTGGTGCCACGATGGGCGCAGGTGAACATGTCCACCAGCAGGTGGCGCCAGGGCATGAAGCCGCAAGGTGGTGTGCAACCCCCTCCCCTGGCAGAGGGCTCTCCTTATCTGAGGCCTGGGACCCCACAGATCCCTTCAACAGGGAGGCCCCTAATATCACTGGGTTTGGGGCTCTCAAATAAATAAACCCTCTGTTTTAATTTTTTTAAGGGGGAAAGGAAAAAAGAAAGCTCAAATAAGGTTGTAAGGAGAGCTGGTTTCCCAGCTCTTTCCATAGCAGAGGAAGTCTCCCAAATGTCTCAGCACTTCTGCTCCCTTCCTCACACTGCCTGAGCTGGGGGACTTTGGGAGTCTCCCCCCCAGAACTGGCTGCTGTCTGCAAGCACCAGGGTACAGGGCCCAGCGAACCCCCAGGATCTGGGCTGGGCTATAGTCATTGCCCAGTGGGGCAGAGCTCCCTGCCAGGCCCTCCAGCAGACCAGTCTCTGCCCTCCAGAGAGGCTGCACAGCCTGAAGGGCCCCCCATCCCCCAGCTAGACCAGGGTGGATAGACAGGGACCCATGGGAGGGGTGTGGCTCAGGGCACACCCCAGTCCCCTGGAGCAGGGGCTCACCCCAGTCCCCTCCCAGAAGGAGGCTTCTCCCAGATCTCAGGACAGGGGTAGAAGGCTGGAGAGCAGACCCCCACTCATCCCTTCTGACCCACAGGTCAGAGAGAGGGGCAGCCCCAGGGATAAAAGGCCACTGGGCCCCTCTCCTCAGGCAGCCCCCCAGCCCAGGGCACCATGTTGGACAAGTCTTCTCCAGCCCAGCAGGAGTAAATTGAGCGGATGGGCGGGCTGCCCATCAATCAGCTATTAATAGCAGCTCTGAGTCCCTGATGGCCCTGGGACAAGTGAGGGCCACACCATGTACAGCAAGCAGCCAGGCCCTGGCCTGGGGGACAAGGTAACGAATGGCTCAAGGCCCTCCAGCCTGGAGCAGCAGGACAGAGTGCTAGAGTCCTGCCACTGAGCCCTGCAGGGCAGAAATGTGGGCTCCAGGCCACATGCTCACTGTGGGGCAAATCTGGCAGGTGCCCCACCTTGAACCCCTCAGAGGGAGGCTGCACTGCCCACCTGACCCACAGGTCTTCTCTAAGACAGATGCCACACAGCAGGCTCCTGGCAGCATGGCTCCCCTCTTGCCCACACCTGGGTACCAGCCACCAGCGGGAGCCGGTCCCTCTGGGGAAGGGGAGTGGAGGGTGGGAGCCCCCAGGACTCACCTCAGCTGCCTCCTTCTCAAACTTCTCAATGGTCCTCTTGTCGATGCCCCCGCACTTGTAGATGAGGTGGCCTGTCGTGGTGGACTTGCCTGAGTCCACATGGCCAATGACCACAATGTTGATGTGGGTCTTCTCCTTGCCCATGCTGTTTGGTGTGTGGGTAGGAGCTGGCAGGACCTGGGGTGCTCTGGCTCAGGAGCGGGGTGGAGGGTGCTGAGAGGTGCTTCTGTAGTATCAGGATGGAGGAAGAGGTGACAGGGAGCCCAGCAGAGATGCTGCCCTGGTGGGGTTTGGTTGCACATCCCTGCACACAAACCTCGCCCCACATTGGGTGGGGAGTGAAGAGCCCCCAGCCGGGGCCTGGTGAAGCTGGCGGGCACTCCCCACACCCACACTTTAGCCGAAATGCCCCAATCTGCTGCCAAAGTCTGGGTGTTTGTGCCCACTGAGCCCCCGCGCCTCAGGAGGGGTAACTTCCATCTGGATAGACCCAGAGGCACCGCGGGGCGAGCCCAGGGCCAGCCTGAGCCTGGGTGATGAGTCACGCTGCCCAGCTTTCCAGGCCTGTCCTCAGTGCTGCTCCCCCGCCCCCCAGGCTGGGCCAGGGACACTGCGCCCCACCCCCACCTGCCGCGGCGGAGATGGCCTGTGCTCCCACTCCCCTCCCGGTGCCCGGCGCCATCTTCCTCTCACCCCCGCCCGGCAGGCTGGCACCAGAACCCAGCCAGGCGACGGTGGTACCCAGATTAGGGACTCGGAATAGCTCGAACCCCCCCTCCAGGGGGGAGGGGCGGACAGTAGGACAGGGGCAGGGGCCTTGTCTGGCTGGAGAGGCAGGATCTGGCCCCCGCCCAACTCAGCAAGTGCGGGCAGAGATGCCCTCGGCCCGGTGGGGGGCGTGCGGGAGCACCCTTCCCCCTTTCCTCTGGTCAAGGCCCTGGGTCACAGCCCCAGTCCCCTCCTGGAGGTCAGTGGAGAAACCAGGACACCCAGGAGGAGAGGGAGCCTGGGGAGGAAAGGGCAGACTGTGCACCCCAGTGTAGCGAGGGACCCCCAGATCTCACTACCTTCCTAGCCCCAGGTCCATCGCCCCGGCACCCCCGAGGCCCGACCCCCTTCAGCCTCCAGCACTAACGACCCTGCCCCAACCCCGCTGGCCCCCGCGGCCCCAAGGTCACGGCTGCTGGGTGACCACCGCCCCGGCGTAAACAAGCAACGCGGCGTCCCCTCGCCAACCCGGCTGTCCGCAGGGACCGACCCCGGTCTAGGAGCGCGCGGGGGGCGGCCGATGCTCCAGCCTCGCGGCGCAGCCTAGCCAGGCGCTCGGCCCGGCCCCGCTCTGCCGCCAGGACTGGAGCTCGGGATGGGGTCCCTCTGTGGAAATCTGGGGTGGGGGCGAGGACCCGGAGGCCGAGCGTCCTTACCCGGAGCCGAGGTCTCAGCCAGAGGGACTGGCGGCGCCGACAACGGCGGTTTTATGTCTCCGGGAGGGGTCCGCCTATTGACGGTGAGAGCGCAACGCACTGCGCCCCTGCACTACGGCAATGCGGTACCGCGGGGGAGCGGGCGGGGCCGGGGGCGGGGACGCGAGGCACGCGAGGCGTGCAGGGACCGCGGATCCACGGACGCGCGCGGGCAGGCGCGACGGCGGCGCGGGGAGGCAGTGGGGGAGCAAGCCACAAAGACGTGAGCGGAGAGGGGCGAAGGCAGGGAGAGGAAAACAGGCTGCGGCGGGCGGGGCGTAGAGCTGGGGGCAGGGAGAGGAGGCGACAGAGATGGAGAGAGGACAGAAGAGACGCAACAGGGGTCGGGAGAGAGGAAACAGAGGCTCAGACCCACAGGCTGGAGAGACGCTTTGACATAAAAAGAGGTCCTCAAGGATGGGGCAACAGCTGAGGACAGGAAGAAGCTGGCAGGTGGGGTCAGGGGAGGAGAGGCTGGCAGGTGGGGTCAGAGGAGCAGGCATCTGGACAGGGGGAGCCTGGGTCCAGAGCCTGAGCTGTGTCCTGGCCTATGTATGGCACCCGGTGCCTCCTGAGGCCTGCTTGTGTCTCATGTCCCATGAACAAAGGAGGCTAGTCTCTGAGGGCTCTCCCTCGGGTGGTCCAAGGAGCCCTCTGGGTGGGTCTCTAGAATCAGCTCCTGTATTCCCCATCCAGTCTACTTAGCCACTGTGACAGACCCTGTCAGCCGATCCAGCCCAGAACGTTTTCCACTTGGGCCCCTGTGCAGGGTGCCTGAAGCGAAGCCCACTAGTACTGACAGGGCCCCCCTGGTATGCACTCCCAGGTGGCAGCTCTTGGAAAGGCTGGACCAGCCAGAGACAAGTCAGTCCAAGCAGACCCAGGACCAACCCAGAAGACCCCCACCCCAGCCTCACTTTGGCACTCAGGGGGGTCACAATGCCAAGCTTGAGGTGGGCCATTTTCCATAGAAAGAGGGTTCCCTGAAGATCCCAGGCAGATGAGGACAGTTAACAAAATGGGTATAAGGAGAGGTGTAGTTGGCTTGCACATGTCAGGGCTAAGGTCAGGGCTTCCTCCCAAGACACCAGCACCGTCCTCTCATCCAACCTCTCATCCAAGTGCTCCCACTTTCCCATCTGATAGGGTCTTCACAGGTGCAGGCTTGGTCTCCAGAGGTGTGTGCTAAGTGAGAGCTCAGAGCCAGGGCTATAACAAGGGGGCCTTCCCAGATGACCAGCACTTCTGAGGGCTGCTGATACCATCAAACAGGAGCCAAGAATTAAAAAGGGCAAGAAAGCAAGGCTCATCGCACACCTACCTAGCTGGGCTCTGTATTTAACGCCTCCCAGGAGCCTGGAGGTCAAGCCATGGTGCAGGAGGCCATCTTGCTGCAGATGCTGTGTTGGCTCAGGCTGGTGGGTCTTCATCGGCAACTACCCCACCAGAAGCCACTGCTCTCCAGCCCCTGGCACACCCACAGCCATCAGCCTGTGAGACCCCCATGCCCGGGGCTCCCTGAGGCTAAGGACAGGTGCCGCCCAGATGAGTGACTGCTAATGGGGAAATGCAGTATCCTCCCTGAAGCACCTGTGGACTGACCCTCGGGAAAGGCATTGGGTGGTTTCTGCAAAGGGTCCCCTGTTGCCAGGACTCGCTTGGCCTACTGGCAGCTGTTCTGCCTTATAGGTCCCTGGGCCAGGCAAACCAGTGTCTGGACACACAGCTGTGAGTCTAAGTTAGGCAGTGATGCTAAAAAACAACACGACATGCTGAACCACTACCAATACCACACAGTGCTAAATGACTGACTAATGCTGTGGTCTGAATGTGTCCCCAAATTCACGTGCTGGAAACTTAATTCCCAATGTAGCAGTGTTGGGAGGCAGGTCTCTGGGAAAGTGTTTGGGTCACGAAGGCAGAGCCCCACAGGGCAGGAATTAATGCCCTCCACAAAGGGCTTGCAGGAGTGGGTTCCCACTTCTCTTGCCCTCCTGCTTTCTGCTCTGTGAGGGTGCAGCAAGGAGGCCCTCCCCAGGTGCCTGCACCCTGTACATTGGTCTTCAGAACTATGAGAAATAAATGTGTGCTCTTTATAAATTATGCAGTCTTAACTATTCTGTTAGAGCAGCACAGAAAGCCAAAGACACCACTAAGTGGGGAATATCACCGAATGACTGCTAAGAAGAACCAGAAGAACCACGGCACATGCTGGATCATAGCAGCCACAGTCACCAAGCTATGAGTTCACAGTGTGCAGGCAAGAGCTGCCAGGCTGGCCCTACAGCACAGGCCAGAGGACCTCAGGAACCAATGAGGCCATTGGGCACAGGAGGCCAGGCATCCATCCTGCCCAAGGTCACACAGCAAGTCGCTGGTTCTGAAGGCCTTAGCCAAGTCATTGTGACTTCCAGACAGAAGCCCAGGTCCCACCTTGGCCATGGCCTGTGCTTTCTCTGCCCCCTAGGCCTCCTTGGTAGCTCTTCTGCTACATCTGAGTCACTGGCTATGAAACAGCGGGTGGGGCATCTTGAGCCAGAAAAGGACACCAGTCAGTCAGGGCTGCTCTGGGAAGAGGGACAGAGGGAGGGGCACAGTCCTTGCCCCTCCTCACCCCTTGGGGAGCCCCCAGGGCCCATTCATGAGCTGTTTGGGGAGACACAGGCAGCCCCTTCTTTGGCTGGCTAGGGTTTCACCAGCCTCAGGAAAGAAGATCCAGCTAAAATTAACCGTTATCAAGCTGTCAGCCCTGGAAATAAACCTGCCTCCCATTGGCTGCCGGTGACGTCACTGCCGGGTTAATAATAGCCTGCGTGTGCATAACCAACCACCTGTGCCGTGTGCCCTGCCACCGGCTGCAGCCAGGCTGCCATGCTGGGGGCCGCTGCCCTGAGCAGGTGGAGGCTGCAGCCCAGATCCAGACAGAGCTTGGAGAAAGAGTGGGGATCCGAGGGCTCAGGGACACTCCCTCCACAGCCTCAGAATGTCTCTGAATGACCTTGCCCCTGGTCTTGGGCCACAAACTGCCCTCTGACCCCACAGCATATGCAGATTTATTCACTTAGAATGGAGTATCTTGTCTGCCAACCTCCTGGACAGCAGAGCCCTGGACAGCCACTGGGACAAGGTCCCCCCTGTGGCCAACTCCCCAGGCTGGGCACCCAGGGGATTGAGCAAGCCCTCGGGGCAATAAGTTAAACCATCTCCATGGCAGAAGAGGACTCCTTACCCCTGGAGTTTCACTAACTCAGGGAAGCTGAGGCCAGGGCAGGCAGCACACAGGGCAGCCGGTGTCTAGGCTGAGACATATGAGTCCCACAGGGGAAGAGAAGCCTGGCCTACACCCACACAGAGGCCACCTGCAATGTCCCAGCAGGGATTGTTGCCAGGGGAGAGGCAGCCACAGTGGGAGAGGCCCCTTGTCCCTAGCAATGCAGCCCGCCCAGAGGAGATCTCAGATATTTGAGCTTCTGCATGGAGGGCCCCCCCACATTCAGCCCATTGCTGGCTGGGAGGCTAAGCAGGAGATGGGGTCACTGACTGGGGACGGGTCAGCCTCTGGGACCCCACAGGGTGGTGGCCTGGCTGTGGGACTGGGTCAGGGCAGGCACATCACACCCCCCAGTGCTCAGAGATGGGGGCGAACCTGGTAACAGTCTGCGGGCACACTGTCCCACAGTTGGTCTCCCCTAGGCCTAGGTAGGAAGAGGGCATCAACTATACAGCTAGGTCCAGTGGAAAATGAGGGGTCTTGGGTCTGTGATCAGGTCTGCCCAAGGCTTACTGAAAGCAGAGTCCCAGCCGATAGCTCTGCCCTCCCAGGAGCCAAGCAAAAGGATACACAATGTATGTTCATTTACATAAAGTTTAAAAATAGGCAAAAGTGATCTGTGATTCAAGAAGTTGGGATAGTGGTCCTTTGAAGGGTGCAGTGGCCAAGAGGGGTGTCAGGGGTGCTCTGTTTCTTGGTTTGGTCCTTAGTAATAATTCATCAAGCTCATTTGTAACTTGTGCACCTCATCTGTTCCCCATCACTATGGCTTTGTCTGTTGGGGAATGTTGGGTAAGGCACAGGACACACACACACACACACACACACACACACACACACACACACACGTCACTTTGGGGGCTGGCTTTTTCCACTCAGCATACCTTTGAGCTTCATCCAGGCTGTTCTGCAAGTGAGTGCTTTGCCCTTCTGCATCACTGAGGAGGGGTCCCCAGCTGAGGCACCGGCTGTTTGCTCACCTCTAACCCCAGTTAGGGCCATTATGAAGAAAGCTGCCATAACATTCGCATACAATTTGCTCTGCAAAGATAAGTTTGTTTTCTCTTCACAAATGCTCAGGAGTCCAATGGCTGGCTTATATGGCAGGGGCATGTTGACCTTTTTAAAAAGCTGCCCAGTGGACGTCCAGGGTGGTTGTGCCGTCTGCAGGCCCACCAGCAATGTGTGACAAAGTTCCGGCTGCTCCGTGTCCTCAACAGCACTTGATACTGTTGGTTTGTTTGGAATATTTTCTCTAGCTATTGTGACAGATGTGTGACGGCATCTCACAGTGGTTTTAACTGGCATGTCCTTTGTGCCTAATGTTTTTGAATAACTTTTCATATGGAGATTGGTACGTCATCTTTAATGAAGTTCCCATTTGTCTTTTATCCTTTTATTAAAACAGCTTAAAAAAAACAGCAAAAAAAAAAAACAGCTTTATCAAAGTATCACTTACATACCATAAAGTCTGACCACTTTAAGTGTATAATATCTCTTAGTGTATGTGTAGTATTGTGCAGCATCACCATAGTCTAATTTTAGTTTTTTATTTGTTTTAATGCAGAGTCTCACTTTGTTGCCCTCAGTAGAGTCCCAAGGCACCATAGCTCACAGCAACCTCAAACTCTTGAGCTCAAAAGTGATCCTTCTCCCTTAAACTCGTGAGTAGCTGAGACTACACGCACCTGCCACACCTGGCTATTTTTAGAGATGAGATGTTGCTCTTGCTCAGGCTGGTCTTGAACTCCTGAGGTCAAGCAATCCACCCACCTTGGCATCCCAGAGTGCCAGGATTATAGGCGTGAGCCACTGTGTCCGGACACTATAGTCTAATTTTAGAACACTGTCACTATCACCAAAAACAAACCTTGCACCATTAAGTAGCCGCTTTCACTCTCACTCCCTCTGCTACCCCAAATCAAGCCCTGGGCAACTACTACTCTGCTCTCTGTCTCTGTGCCTCTTCTGGACAATTCATAGAAATTAAATTGTACAATACATAGTCTTCTGTGATTGGCTGATTTCACTTAGCACGTTTACAAGGTCTGTCCACCCTATAGCACATATCAGCCCTTCATTTCTTTTTATTGCCAGATGACTCTCCATTCCATAGGTTTGTTTATCCATTCATCAGCTGACAAACGTTTGGGTTGTTTCCACCTTTTTTTTTTTTTTTTTTAGCTAATGTAAATAATGGTGCCAGGGTGCACTAGACTTGTTCTCATTCATCCTGGGTAGATATCTAAGGACCAAATTGCTGAGTCATGTGACTGTCTTTAACCTTTCCAGGGACTGCCAAAATGTTTTCCAAAGTGGTTCTACCATTTCACATTCCCAACAGCTGTGTTGCAGGGTTTTGATGTCTTTGCAACCCTGTCACCATGTGTTATTGTACATCTTCGATTAGAGCGGCCTCTAGTGGCCAGAGGTGATGTCGTCTGGCTCTGATTTGCATTTCCCTAATCACCAGTGATGTTGAGCATCTTTTCATGGGTTTATTATCCATTTGTGTATCTTCTTTGGAGAAATATCTGTTCACATACTTGGCCCATTTTTAAATTGGGTTGTTTGTGTTCATTTTTTGTTATTGTTTGTTTGCTGACTTGTTTTTTAATGTTGAGTTTTGTTGAGTTTTCCGTGTATTCTGGATTCAAATCCTTTGACAGAGGGGTCAAGTATCTTCTCCCAGTCTGTGGTTTGCCTTTTTAGTCTCTTAACAGGGTCATTCACAGAACAAAAGTGTTTAATGGTAATGATGTCCAATGTGTCCGTATTTTCCTTAAATAGATCATGCTCTTGATATTGGTTTACCTAGTTCACAAAGATCACCTCCTATACTTTCTTCTAAATGTCTCAGTTTTACATTTTATCTTCAGATACACTATCCATTTGTATAGTTCATTTTTTTATAAGATGTAAGATTTAGGTCAAGGTTCTTTTTTTTTTTTTTTTTTACATGTGTAAGTTCAATTCTTCCAGCACCATTTGTTGAAAAGATTATACTTTCTCCATTGAATCACTTTTGTACCCTTCTCAAAGAACAAATGGATGCATTTTTTGGGTCTATTGTGTTACAGTAATCTGTTTTTCTATCTCCTCAGCAAGATCTAAACTTGATTATTTTAGTTTTATAGGGATGTCTAAAATTGGAGAGTATATGGAAAGGAATGGCATTAGGAAACTGTAAAACCACCTGCAAATCCACCCTTATCTCACACCATATAGTAAAAAAAAAAAATCAACTGAAATGGATCAAAGATCTAGTAACAATATAAAAACTGTCAGAAGAACATGTGTGAATCTTTATGAACTTGGATTCAGCAGCACATTCTTAGATATGACAACACTAAAACCACAAGCAACAAAAGAAAAGGTGGATAAATTAGGCTTCACCAAAATTAAAAACCTTTGTGCATCAAGGGACACTCAAGAAAATGAAAATAAAACCTACAGGAGAAAATATGTGCAAATCATATCACTTAAGGATCTGTTATTCAGAATATATAAAAGAACTATTACAACTCAATAATAAAGAGACCAATAACCCACCTAAAAGATTAGCAAAGAATCTGAATAAACCTCCAAAGAAGATACACAGTCTTGGCGCCTGTAGCTCAAGCAGCTAGGGTGCCAGCCACATAACTGGAGCTGGTGGGCTCGAATCCAGCCTGGGCCCACCAAACAACAATGAGAACTAGAACCAAAAAGTAGCCAGGCATTGTGGCAGGCTCCTGTAGTCCCAGTTACTTGGGAGGCTGAGGCAAGAGAATCGCTTAAGCCCAAGAGTTGGAGGTTGCTGTGAGCTATGACACCACAGCACTCTACCCAGGATGACAGCTTGAGACTCTGTCTCAAAAAACAAAAACAAACAAACAAACAAAAAACAAAGAAGCCTCGGCACCTGTGGCTCAAGCAGCTAAGGTGCCAGCCACATACACCTGAGCTGGCGGGTTCGAATCCAGCCTGGACCCGCCAAACAACGACAGCTGCGAGCAAAAAATAGCCGGGTGTTGTGGCAGGTGCCTGTAGTCCCAGCTACTTGGGCGGCGGAGGCAGGAGAATCGCTTGAGCCCAAGATTGAAGGTTGCTGTGATGCCATCGCACTCTACCCAGGGTGAAAGCTTGAGGCTCTGTCTCCAAAAAAAAAGAATAAGAAGATACACAAATGGCCACTAAGCACACAAAAGATGCTCAACATCACTGGTCATTAGGGAAATGCCCATCTAATCCACAGTGAGATACCTCACACTTTTAAAATGGTTATCATAAAAACTATGGGAAATAACAAGTGCTGGCAAAATGTGGAAAACTTGGAACCCTCTTACATTGTTGGTGGGAATGTAAAATAGTCCAGCCAATGTAGAAACAGTCTCATGATTCCTCAGTAAGTTAAACACAGAATCACTATGTGACCCCACAATTCCACTCCCAGGTATAGACACAAAAGAGTTGGAAATAGCTATTCACACAAAAACTTGTACATGGGGGCAGCACCTGTGGCTCAGGGAGTAGGGTGCCGGCCCCATATGCCAAGGGTGGCGCAAGCCCCAGCCCCGGCCAAACTGCAACTAAATAAATAAGTAAGTAAAAACATTTGGTTAAAAAAAAACAAAAACTTGTACACGGAATGTTCACAACAGCACTATTCAAATATCCAAAAGGTGGAAGCGGCTCATCACCCATAGCTCAGTGGCTAGGGCGCTGGCCACATACACCAGGGCCCATGGTTCAAATCCAGCCCAGGCCTGTTAAACAACGACAACTACAAAAAAAAAAAAATAACCAGGCATTGTGGCAGGCACCTGTAGTCCCAGCTACTTGGGAGGCTGAGGCAAGAGAATTGCTTAAGCCCAAGAGTTTGAGGTTGCTGTGAGCTAGAACGCCATGGCACTCTACCGAGGGCAACATAGTGGGACTCTGTCTCAAAAAAAAAAGGTGGAAGCAACTCAGTGTCCCTCACAGGATGAATGGATAAACAAAATGCCACATATCCACACAGTGGAATGTTGTTCAGATAGAAAAAGAAATAGTGTCTGACATGTGTCACAATGTGGAGGGACCTTGAAACACTGTGCTGAGTGAAAGAGGTGGATAGAAATGAGCACATGTATATGAAACGTCCAGAACAGGAAAATCCACAGAGCAGAAAGTGGGTGAGTGGGGAGCTGGGGTGATGCCTCAGGGGGACAGAGCTTCTTTTGGGGCGATGAGAATATTCTGAAACTAGATAAAGGTGATGGTTCCACAGCACTGTGAATGTTCTATGATGCCACAAATCACACTTTAGGTTAATTGTAGGATACGCAAATTTTGCCTCAATAGAAAAATTTCTCTATAATCTTAATTTTCAAAATTGTTTTATTGTTGTTCACTTGTCTCTCCATCTTAATTGTAGGATCCACTTTTCTATATCTTTAAAAAATCTGGCTGAAGGGCTCGGTGCCTGTGGCTCAACGGGCTAAGGCGCCAGCCACATACACCTGAGCTGGCAGGTTCCAATCCAGCCCGGACCCGCCAAACAACAATGACGGCGGCAACCAAAAAATGGCCAGGCATTGTGGCAGGCGCCTGTAGTCCCAGCTACTTGGGAGGCGGAGGCAGGAGACTCGCTTGAGCCCAGGAATTGGAGGTTGCTGTGAGCTGTGATGCCATGGCACTCTATCCAGGGTGACAGCTTGAGGCTCTGTCTCAAAAAA
>CAUYRH010065213.1:0-43625 GCA_963574655.1 Perodicticus potto | reverse complement strand
CAAGGTGAATGAGTGTATCAATGAATGGATACAGTCCATTCATGGAATTGAGGCCTAGGAAATTCACAAGAAATTGACCTAGGCATAGGAAATGGGGTTTCCACATTTAGTCCTAAGTGTAAAGTGAAGGAGACACCAAGGCACATGTGTCTCCTCAGCAGATGTCCAGCCCTTTTGGCTATTGGAGCCTCTGGTGGGCGTTGGAGGTCCCCCTCCTTGCCTGTCATCCAGCCCACTGGCTCTTCAGCTGGCTGCTGCAGCACCAACACCACCAAGGAGGAGGCAGCAGGTCCGCCAGCTCAGCTGAGCTGGCTAGGGCGCCAGATGTCCTGGATCAATTCTCCCTCTCCGAGTAGAAACCCTAACTGCTGTTAGGGAAAAGGGGCAAAGACTCGATCTAACTGCTTCCTGCTGAATCAGGTGATGATAGAAGGGGGCAGTTAGGGTTTCTCCGGAGGGAGAGTGATACAGGGGTTCATGGACTGACTCCCAGAGTTTTCTTATGGGGAAGATTTTGTACAGTGGATGCTATTTCAGAACTTGATATAGGCCTGTTCAACATTTCCACTTCTTTCTGGCTAAGTATAGGAAGATGGTGTGCTTACAAGTATATTGGTCTATTTCCTTCAGATTTTTATATTTCTGAGAGTGGAGTTTTTTGTAATATTCATTAAGGATTTTTTGAATTTCTTAGGAGTCTGTTGTTCTTTCACCTCTATCATTTTTGATTGATGAAATTAGGGATTTTACTCTTTTATTGTTGGTTATGTTAGCCAAAGGTTTATCTATTTTATTAACCTTTTCAGAAAACCAACTTTTTATTCATTGATCTGTTGTATAATTCTTTTGTTTTCAATTTCATCTAATTCTTCTCTAATTTTGGTTATTTATTTTCTTCTGCTGGGTTTGGGGTTGGAATGTTCATCCTTTTCCATTTGCTTGAGCTGTCCCATTAAGTTGTTGACTTCCTCTCTTTCCATTCTCTTGAGGAAGGCTTGCAATGCTATAAATTTCCCTTCTAAGACTGCCTTTGCGGTATCCCAGAGGTTCTGGTAATTCATGTCTTCATTATGATTTTGTTCCAAAAATTTGGTAATTCCCTTCTTAATCTCATCTATGACCCAGCTATCATTCAGCAATAGGTTATTTAGTTTCCACGTTTTCATCTGAGTATGCAGATTCCTGTTGTTACTGAGTTCAACTTTTATTCCATGATGGTCCAAGAAGATACAAGGAATGATTTCTATTCTTCTAAATTTGCTGAGGTTAGACTTGTGACCTAAGATGTGATCAATTTTAGAGGATGTTCCATGGGCTGATGGGAAGAATGTGTAATCAGTTTTGTTAGGATGAAATGTTCTGTAGATGTCTGTTAAGTCCAATTGTTGAATGGTTAAGTTTAAGTCTAAAATTTCTTTGCTTAGTTTCTTATTAGAGGCTCTATCCAATACTGCCAAAGGGGTATTAAAATCTCTGACTATTATGGTGCTGGAGGATATCAAGTTGCTCATGTCTGTTAGAGTTTCTCTTATAAATTGAGGAGCATTCTGGTTGGGCACATAGATGTTAATCACATCATATCTTTATTAGCCATTAAGGTGTTGTTTGAAAAGTATCTATGTAAGCCTCATGGAAATTTTTCTGCTGAGTTGTTGGCTTTTTGTTCATTGCTCTATAGACCTTTATTCTGGATACCAATCCTTTCATGATCAGATGTGTTGTAAAAGCTTCCTCTCTTCCTTTTCTTTTCCTTATTTTCATATTGACATCTGGTGAACAGAATTCTTTTTTTTTTTTTTTTTTGGTAAAGACATAGTCTCACTCTATCACCCTCTGTAGAGTGCTGTGGAGTCACAGTTCACAGCAACCTCTAGCTCTTAGGCTTAAGTGATTCTCTTGCCTCAGCCTCCCAAGTAGCTGGGACCACAGGTGCCCGCCACAGTGTCCGGCTAATTTTTGATGCAGTTCGAACGGGGCCGGGTTTGAACCCACAGCCCTCAGTATATGGGGCCAGCGCCCTACTCGCTGAGCCACAGGCGCTGCCCTGGAGAACAGAAATTCTTAATTTTCATGAAGTCAATTTAATAAATCTTTGGCTTTGTGACTTGTATTTTCAATAAAATATCTTGTGAGCCACAAGATCATGAGATATATACTGTATACTCTTCAAAAAGCTTTAAAGGGGCAGCACCTGTGGCTCAGTCAGTAAGGCGCCGGCCCCATATACTGAAGGTGGCGGGTTCAAACCCAGCCTCGGCCGAACTGCAAAACAAACAAACAAACAAAAAGCTTTAAAGTTTCACCTTTCACAGTTAAGTCTTTAATCAATCTTGACATTAATTATGTATGGCATGAAGGAGAGTTTTAATTTTATATTTTGCATATGGATGTCCAATTATCCCAGTACCTCGTATTCAGAATTCCCTTGTTTCCCCACAGGCTGAGGTTCCCCTTTTGCTGTCAGTTTTGTTTGGACATGCATGAGCTCTTTCTTGATCCCCTATTCTATCCACTGTTGTACTTGTCTAGCCTTGCACCAATACCACAGTGTTTTAATCCTGTTGCTTTATGGTATGTTTTGATTTCTAGAACAGCAAGTCCTCCCACCTTATTCCTTCATCATCAAGAGAGTTTTGGCTATTGCTATCTTGGATAGTTCATATAAATTTTATAAGTAGCTTATTAATTTCTCCCCCAAAAGTATAGTTTCTTTCCCCAGTTACTCTATTTCACTGTTCCTAAGTCAGTACACTGTTTTAGTTACTGAAGCTTTTTAGTATGCTTTAATATCTGTAGGATAAGCTGCCTCCATTCTTCTGAAATTAATTTGGCTATTTTTTACACTTTTGTTCTTTGAGAAGTACTTAGCCTATCAAGTTCATTAAAATTATCCTTAGATTTTTTTTTTTTTTGATACAGAGTCTCACTTTGCTGCCCAGGGTAGAGTGTCAAGGCATTAGCTCAGCTCACAGCAACCTCAAATTCCTGGGTTCAAGTGATCTTCCTGTCTCTGTCTCCCATGTATCTGGGACTATAGGTCCTCACCACAACACCCAGATAATTTTTCTATTTTTAATAGAGATAGGGTCTCACTCTTGCTCAGGCTCATCTCAAACTCCTGAGCTTGAGCTATCATTCCACCTCGGCTTCCAGAATGCTGGAATTACAGATATAAGCCACTGCTTCTGGCCTATCCTTAGTTTTTTTTTAATTGCATTGAATTTACAGATTTGTTTTTGTGAGAACTGACAATTTTTAAATGTAATCTCTCCATCCAGATCCTTTTCTAAATGTCTATCAGCAAAGTTTTATGGTTTTCTTTATATAAGTTTTACATGTTAAATAGTGAAAGTATATTCATAGGTATTTTCAAGCATTTGTTTTCATTGTGAATGAGATATGTGTAGAATTTCTGGCAGATACCAATAATCAAGCTCTTGTTTATTGCCATTATTGATGTTTTCATTTATTGCTTTATTAACTTGTTCATAAAATTATTGAGATTTTGAGAAAGATCAAATATTTGACATTCTGATAAATGTCAGCCATCTTGAATCCAAAGCATGCAGCTAGCATTTTAAGCAAATTTTGGATAGGATTTTGAGAGCTAGAAATAACAGGGGGAATAATATTTTAGAATTAGTGGATAGTAGGAACAACACTATGAAAGTGGAAAGGTGTGTGGCCTGTTTGGAGAATAAAGATTAAGCTGGTTTAAATAAAGTATAAGGTATATGTAGAAAAGAAATGGAAGCCATAAAGTAAAAGACATTGAACCCCAGGCTAAACAATAGAAAATGTTACATTCTGGCACTGTCATATTGCTATTCTCTTTTATATAATGCAGAGCTTTAAGTCAATCAAACATTAGCAAATAGAAATACATAAAACACACACATTATATGTGTGTAATTGAACATTTTCAACTGTGAGATATGCAGATTCAAAAGCCCAGCAGGAATACGGGTACAAATACAAATTTATGTTAACGTTGAAGAGAGCTTTTCAAAAATTATCAAACCTCCCAAGCATTATCTTTTGTTTTTCAAAATTGACGCTGTGCATAAGTTTCACCAGTGTTGCCCACTCATCCTTCCAAACACTCCTACCTCCTCCTACTGATGTTCCCTCAAGTCAGACCCCATGAAAAACATATAAACATGCAAAAGAAAGGAGTTTAAAAATACTCAATTACCCTTTGACCATTTCTAGGTTCGTTTTCTCCTATCCCTAGTTTCTTATGGAACTTGGATGTAGATTTATCACCTAAGTGAGATCTTCCATGAAGTTTTATCATTTGGAGATCCTGACTCTGAAGTAGCATGTCTCTTGATCTCCACATTGAAATCAAAATAGCCAAGGGTTTTCTGGGTTTTGCTTCTACTCTTTTCCTCTGCACAGCCAAGCCCCAAATTGTTTTCAATCCATCATACACAGTTATTCGATTGTTACAGAGTAAATTATCAGAACTGATCACAACGTACTACCAGTCTCCAACCAGCTTTGAAAATGATGGGTACTGGCCAGTATTAAATTACTAACTTTTGTTTGGCTTATGAACTAAAATCACAGGCCATTCCTCCAACTCTGACCCTCACACACAAATTAGATAAGTGTGTGAGCGCACATGTGCATGCGTATATTTTTTCCAGGAAAATGACTTCCCAAATAACTAATTTGAATCTATAAGTTTCTACATTGTTGTTAATGACAAGTCCTAGTATTTGAAAATTATACACTGGGCGGCACCTGTGGCTCAGTGAGTAGGGTGCTGGCCCCATAGAAAGAAAATTATACACACTATGTATCTAGGTATAAACATCCATGTAAATCTGAACAGAGGCAGCCACATAATTTTCAATACAAAAGTACCTCTAGCTCAGTTGACAGTTTTTAAAAATTGCATGTACATTTCCATGTTCATTAGTTTTCATATGAGCTGGTCTTGGGGGAGGAAGCTGTCACATAACTCTTTCAGCTACCAAGAGAAGGCTGTGTGGAGGAGGTGGCACTTTATGAGGTCTTTTATATGCCAAAGTAAACCACCTAAGCTGTCCTTGAGTAATAATTATTAAATAGGTCTTTTTTCTTTTTTAAGAAAATAGATTCAGTAGTTCTTAACATTCTGTGTGAGGTAAGAATAGTCCAAAAATGTCTCACTTATGCTACAGAGTGTGAACTAGCATCTAACTTGTCTTTCTGTGTTTGTTACTGAAGGTATCTGGGACCAGAACAGGTTGTTTCACAAAAAAGAAAATGAAGAGGCAAGAGTTTGTCAGCAATGACTTTTCATGATCAGTTGTACAGCACCTGAAGCTGCAAGTTTGATGACAGCACATATGAGCAGCTAAACAATGAGTAACAATTGTCTCCTTGGGTCCCAGATCCACTGTGGTCTCTGGAAAATTGCTGGAATGCAGATCTATTCCTGAAGTCCTGTTCAACATGGAACATGCACTCTAACTGGCCCAGTAATCATAAGTAGTTTAGGAGTCACTGAAAAACAGGTTGGTCTTGTCATCTCCACTCACCTACGATATAACTTAGGGAGGGCAAAGATAGCATTATGGATCCTGGATTTAACAGGTAATCTCAGACCCAAACTGAAGCCTACTCAGTGCATCCCTGAAATGATCAATTCAGTAGACAGCTGCCTGGGGTGATAATAATCTGGGACTTGGTTAAACTTGGAAATAGCTTTTTCTAGACTGGAAGCCGAGGTGCCATACCACCTCTCTCTGGTTACTTTTCCTCATAAACAGACAAGGGAGTTGGGGCTGGCCTTTCCCAATATGAGTTCTTGAGAATCACTGGTATCACAAGGTGGTCCATGAGAAAAGGGTTCCATTGTTAGGAAGTGTGGGAAATGCTGAGACCGTCTCTGAGATTTGCATATTCAATTGTAATGGCTCCAAGAAATGGAGCTTCCCAGTAAAAATACTTTACTGGCTTTTTTCACCTTGCATGTCTGAAAAAATTAGCAAGCTCTAACAAACACAGGCACAGAACAATATCTTTAAATGACATTGTTTAATTTTGTCCCATAGCATATGCTTTATGAATCCTTAACTTAACACTGTCAAGAAAGGCAACTCCAGACATGCCCTGATCCTCGGGGTGGTGCAGAACAAAATTGGCACCCAGTGCTGGGAAGACAGGCTCAGATTACCACCCTCCCGTCTCTGACACGTGTGCCATTTAATTGACAAGTAAATGTGTTACTCTTGGAAATCACTCCCCTACTTTGGGACTCATTTTCTTCATCAGTAAAATGAGTGAGCTGTATGACCCTTTAAGCTCTATCACTGCATGAAATACCTTTTCCTGGGGGAGGTTTACTTTAGAACTTGACCTCGCCACAGGGCTGCTGAGTGACAGACACTACAGCTAATCCTCCATAAATAGATGTTCCAAATCTTGGGTCTCAGGATAAATTTATAGCTGAAGATTGACACTTAGTAACTTTCAAATAAGACCAATATGACCTCCAACGAAAAAAAAAGTCATACCATTTTTAAACTATTACGTTATATTACATTACATTGCGAAGCAATAGTACATGTTTTATTTAACAAATATGGATGGTAGTCCTGATTTTTATTTTTAAAAATGAATTTAAAGTTAGCCAATACTTACTGGTCAATTTCTCTGGACAGAACTATATCCAAGAGGAAGTTCAACGAACCTTAGAGCAATAATCAGGAGCTACTGGGGAAATAATGACTTTTTACCTAAAAATTCCTTTTTCTGTTGTCTTTTGCTTTTCCTTTGTATGAAAAGCAATAAAAGACCTTTCAATGTGATTAATACATTTCTTGTTTGGTTGCAGGTATGTCTCACTCAGTCACCCCAGGAGCGTAACAAGTAGCAGAAATATTTGGTTTCTCTGTCATTTTGCTTAATTCTAAATGGTGACAAACAAAATATTGGTCCAGATGATCTAAAAATGAATTCACAAGGCTGCAGAGACTGGGAGGAATGAAAAGTAAAATGCAAGTCCAATTTAGATACCCAGGACAATATGACTTTCAGGAAAGAGTATCCGTTATGAATGTATGTTTGTGTTCCCTCCCAGATTTATGTATTGAAGCTCTATCCCCCAATTTGACAGTATTAGGAGATGGGGGCCATTGGGAGGTAATTAAGTTTAGATGAGCTCAGCAGGAAGGTGATGCTGTGATGGAATTAATATCTTTATCATAAGAAAATGAGAGTAGAGCTCTCTCACTGCCATACAAGGATACAAGAAGACAGCCATCTGCAAACCACAAAGACAGCCCTCACTTGACTCTGAATCTGCCTGCAAGTTGATCTTGCTCTTCCCAGTCTCCAGAACTATGAGAAGCACATTTCTGTTGTTTGAACCACCCAGTCCGTGATGTCTTAGTACAGCAGCCCAAACTGACTAAGACAGTATTTAAAGAAATACCCAGGCAGGCGCAGGGGCTCACGCCTGTAATCCTAGCTCTCTGGGAGGTAGAAATGGGCGGGTTGGTCGAGCTCAGATGGGGACCAGCCTGAGAAAGAGTGAGACCCGATCTCTACTAAAAATAGACAAAACAAACAAACAAACAAAAAACTAGCCGGGCATGGTGGCAGGCACCTATAGTCCCAGCTACTTGGGAGGCTGAGGCAACAGGATCACAAGAGTTTAAGGTTGCTGTGAGCTATGATGCCACAGCACTCTACTCAGGTAGAGTGTCTAAAATAAAAAATAAAATAAAATCCCAAATCCCAGTTCCCAAGAAACTTCCCAAGTTTCTTTCTTGGGAAGAAAAAGCCATAACAAGAAACCATGAGATAATAGACTAGTAATGTGCCAATCTCAGGCAAATATCCAAATGAAAATCCAGTACCCTGTTAGCTGTTCGAAACTTGCCTGCTTTTTAAAACAGGCAAAAAAAAAAATAGTCCCACATATAAGGTAGATTAAAATGCACTCTTTCCAGAGACTATCTGGCATCCTTCAAACACCTTTTCTCAGCTCACCTCAACTTACCTTGTTGGTTTTCTCTTTCTTTAGTTGCACAAAATGGGAATCAACACAGAAGACTAATCATGGCTTAGTCACGGCCACCTAAAGGCCCAGAGCAGGAACCTTCTCAGAGACTACTACTGGCAATAGCTAGAGGTTACCCGAGAGAGATGGTGTTTTCTGTATGCACATTCCCCTCCTTGGCTTGTTGAATAAATTCCTGCCACTTCTAACCCCAGCATCTGCATCTCCCGGCCTGAGGCTCTCTCCCAGCCCTGAGAGAAACTAAACTGCTGAGCCAGCTGCAGACCAGACCATCAAAGAATGAACACACCTCATCTGTCGCCTAAGACGGCACTCAATCGTGACTCGCAGAGCTGAATATCGACTCCCCCAGCTCCCTTCCACAGTGGGTGTGTGCTGTGCACTGACGCCAGTTTTCCTGTGGTTTAAGAACTCAACCTTCTCTTTCCCATACAACACGCCCTTCCCTCCTAGAGTTGCCTGCGCTTATTTAACATTTTCCCTTAAATCCTCTCACCGTTTCTGCATCTGGAAGGACCCACGTTAAGACTCATTATGTCCAATAGCTATTTTACAACATGAGCAAGGGAAATTCTCAAAAATAGATAATACTACAAAGGAACATGCTTATTTAAAAAAAGTCCCATCTTTACTACACCCAGGCCCTCAAGAGGCTACGGCCTCTTATATCTGCCTGTCCCTGCTGTTCAGTCCTCCTAAAATGCTTGCCCCCGTCTTCTCAGCCAGTCTTCGTCTGAATTGTTCCTAGAAGCTACGTTGTCCATGGTGGACTCTTAACTATGCCATTCACTAATTGTGAAGGTGTGGTCCCTGAACCAGCAGCATTTGGATCACCTGGGAAGTTGTTAGAAATGCTAATTTGGGGGCCCACCCAGCCCACTGAATCAGCGCTCTCAGGTAGGGGCCCCGTAGCCTCTGTTTCAAGAAGGCCTCCAAGTGATTCAGGTACATGCGGTTTGAGAACCTCTGTGCTCTTTCCTGCCGCCCCTAACCTGACTGTATGAAACCCCAACCCCTGCTCCCTGTCGTCTTCCACTTTCGTCAATATAAACTCCCAGCCCTACCTCCTAATTCTCTCTCACTCCGCCTCTTTTCTTCTCCTCCATTGCCACTGCTTTTGATCCAGACCAATCAGTATTTCGCACCTGAATTATCAACCAACTAGTCTCCCTGAATCCAGGCTTCCAAACCCCTCAGCGGCTACAGTGAGCTGCCTAAAATACAGGTGTGTTAAGTTCCTGGCGTGTTTCAAGGAATGCCTGAAATATTCCTAACACACTTCGTGCCTTAGGGTCTACAGATCCCCGCCAATCCTAAGGCAACGCCAATTCTGGAAGGGGATCAGACCCCAAAGCAATTGAAGCTGCGGCAGTGAAGAGAGAGGGAAGGATAGAGGAGGATAAAGGTGGATTTTTCTCCTCTTTAACAGTTCCGCAGGGCGAGTTTTATCCCTGAACATCAACACTGAAATACACGATTGGGGATTCTCTAGTTCTCAAAGTGTGCCTGGTCTCTAAGCAGGCACCAGGCTCTGCACCAGGTGGATTTCTTATTTTCCCAAACTCTTTGAGATGAACGCCTCCTCTGTAAACTAGATGTACATACTTGCCTTTTCTATCACAGGAGACTGGTGATAGAAAATGAGAAAACATTTATAAGACGCTTTGAAAGGTTTGTCATACAAGATAAAAAGTACCGTTGGTAAATAATTATAATGATTACACTAGCCAACATTTAGAGAGCGCTAGTTTTTTTGCCAGGCCTCCGTCTTTTATTTAATTCTCTTATAACCAATGAGTAAGATATTATGATAATCTCCCCTTTTTGCACAAGAGGAAACTGAGGCATGCAGATGTGGAAAAAAACTCGCCCAAGGTTACACAACTTAGAAGTCGTGGAGCTGAGATTCAAACTCAGATAATGTTACTTAGGAGCCCAAACTCATAACCCCTGGGTGTTGATGCCCTGCTAGCTTGTCTTTGACTGTGTGTCAAGTACTGAAGGCTTGACATACCCTTGAGCAGGCCAGTTGAGCTCACCCTGCAGGGGGTCAATCTATGGCTCTCCTGTCCAGTCATTCATCTACTCACCGTCCATTCATCCACAAATCATCTTCCATGGGGGGCTGAATGTTTCTATCCCCCCACCCTCAATTCCCATGTTGAAACCTAATCCCCACTGTGAGAGTATGTGGAGGTGGGAACTTTGGGAATCGATTGGGTTATGCAGCCTCCCTGGATGGGATTACTGCCATTTATAAAAGAGCCCTAAGAGAAGACCCTTGCCCCTTCTGCCATGTGAGTGCACATCCAAAAGATGACTGTCTATGAACCAGAAAGCAGAACCGCAGCAGACACCAAACCTGCCAGCACCTTGGTACTGGACATCTCAGCCTCCAGAACCACAAGCAATAAATGTCTGTGGTTTATAAGCCACCCAGCCTGCAGTGTCTTGTTGTATTATATCCCCAATGGACTAAGACTGGAAAGAGCTCATCCCTGGTGTCCGAGCACCTGAGTATCTCCTGGCTTTACAAAGGCGGTGTGAGCTCAGGCAAGTACCCTACCTTGGGTCCTAGATTCCTTGTCCGTACAGTGAAGATGACATTTACACCCACCTCATAAGGTTTTGTGCAGATTAAATGAGAGAATTACTAAGACACATGCCGATCATTATCTTTTCTCTGGGGCAGTAGCAATGGGGCCAGGCAGAGCCATCACCCACCATGAAAACTTGGAGAATATATTGCAGGAGCCATCAAAATGCCCCAGGAGGACACTGGAAGCACTTAGAAAATTGCTTTGAGGCCTGAGCCCTCCCCGGGTCACTAGACAAGAGCAAAGAGGATTAGGGCCCGGGGTAAGCACAGTGCTGTCCGTAGAGCTCACTGCTGTAAATAGCAGCCACCTGCGGGCTGGACAGTAGCACATCCACCCTCTGGCAAAGGGCAGGCAGGATGCAGATGAGGAGAGGGCAGGAGACAGCTGGACGCTGCTCTGAGTCAGGGGCGTGAGGGTGTGAGGAAAGCAGTCAGTCAGCGAGGAGGCCTCATGTCTGCCTCAGCAGGCTGGAGGAAAGGGACTGGGGCAGTTCAATAAAAAATGGCTTCTCTCCAAGTGGGAGCAGGGCTGAGGGGAGCCCTTGGCCCGGCCTCATCATCACATAAGGCTCAAGTGCAGGTGTGTGTCTGCAGTCAAGGCTAACGAGGTGCACCACCCCTGCCCAAGGCGAACCGCCTGATTAGAATAAATCACCGTTCATCGGGGAACTTAAAACTCGGATCCTGGTTCCAAGAGTACACTGTAAATTCATGTTTTTGAGGTAAATTCTGTAATCACTTGTGAAGAACATTATTGTATTGTACTCTATTTCTGTGCCGTAAGTTAATTTGTTCATTTAAAACATGTAAAGTGTCCCACAATGTTGACAAGCCAGCTAATCCTGCTAAAGTAGTTTTTAAGCAAAGTTATTTTTAGTAAATCAGGAGACTTCGAAAAGGAAGTGGAGCACACCAGGCACTGAATCTTCTGAAACTTTGTTAATTTTACAAACAGGACCGCAGGTGTTATGGGTTGGATTGTCCCCCCAAACCCCAAAGATATGCTGGAGCCAACCTCCAGCACTCAGAAGGTGACCTTATTTGGAAATACGGTCACTGAAGATGTAATTAGTTAACACCAGGCCATAATGTGGCAGTGTAAGTCCTTGATCTAATGTGACTGGTGTCCTTGTAAGATGAGGAGACAGAGAGGAGAATGGCACAGGAGAGCAGATAGGGATGTGACATTGGAGGCAGAGCTCGGACTGAGGTGTCTGCAAGCCAAGGGGTGCCAGGGATTGCCAGCAAAGTGGAAGACAGGAGAGGCAGGGAAGGATTCTCCCCAAAAGCTTGTCACAGCACTCCGAGGAAACTACAGGGTTAGTTATTTTCTGTTGTTTTCACAGCCTCTGTTAGGTGGTCTAAGCATCTTTTAGAACAGGGGCCTTTTGCTTTGTATTATGTAACTCAACATACAGTAGTTGTTCAATAAATGCACGTTTGAATCAATGAATGGATGTTGAAGAGCCTCTGGGATGCACTTGGCTATCTGTGCACCTCTAGCCTCCAGCCCTGGAATATTGAACCTATTCCCAACTGAACAGGTGTATAAAGCTGCCAGAGGTGGAAACCAGGGCAGCAGCAAACGACCTGGAGCACAGTGTGGAACCTGAGATACTGAGCTGCTCACACCGCCTTGGCTCAGACCTGCTCCTTGTCTCTGAACAGCCTTGAGCTGTGGGGTAATTTTTAGAGGCAGAGTCACGCAATGTGGCCCAGGCTGGCCTTGAAATTGTGTGCTCAAGCAATCCTCCTACCTCAGCCTCCAGAGTAGCTGGGACTACAGGCTACCCCACCTGGCCTCTTTTGGATCCTATTAAAAGGACTGGAACATATTCTTCTTAGCAAAGTATCTCAAGAATGGAAGAAAAAGTATCCAATCTACTCAGCCCTAATATAGAGCTAATTTATAGCTTTCATATGAAGGCTAAAACCCAATTATAGCAAAGAATACAGGGAAAAGGGAAACGGAGGGGAGGGGAGGGGGGTAGATGGGTGGAGGGAGGGCAATTAGTGGGATCACACCTACGGTGCATCTTAGTAGGGTACCGGTGAAACTTATTAAATGTAGAGTATCAATGTCTTCATATAATGATTAAGAAAATGCCATGAAGGCTATCTCACACAGTACAATCAAAATGTTTCTGATTGTATATGAAGCACATTCTGCCCTATGATTGCACCAATGTACACAATTATGATTTAATAAAATTATTAAAAAAAAAATTTTAGGGTGGCAGAAGTAAATCATTGAGCCAGGTTTCACGCCCTTTCAAAGTTAGAGCTGTGGGAGAGTGTAGGTCACATGGCAGGGAAGCTGTCCCTGGGAGCTGAAGATACTTTGGTTCTCCAGTCATTTTGTTATATAAGGAAACTGAAATGCAAGTTCATCTGAATACTTGGATGAAATGAAAATATGTGATTCCCCTAAAATGTTCTGGATATCTAACTAAAATTTAGAACAACTATTTATCAGAGAGAAACAGAAAGTGCAGAAAACCTCCTATGTTCTGTATAACTTACCTGGTGTTTTATAAACATTCACAAAAGTGGCTTTAACAGCAGTGCACCTGAATTTTGGGCCATTCTGTCCTAAGGATTATAATGAGAGATAAAAACTATGGTAGTTGTAGTACATTTGGAAATTTTAAATATCATAAATTAGAACAGATTTAGAAAATATTTGAAAATAATAATAAAAACCTCCTATGCCTGTAGCTTTCTCAGGTTTTTTCCCACATCTTGTTTCTTCATGCATTTTGAAAAAAATCAGCCTACGGCGGCTCTGATCATATATCAATCTCTTTTATAATTGTCAAATTCTCTTATAAAGCTCTTTTACAGTTGTCAAATTCTCTTGCAAAGCTTGCACACACAAAGAAAACTGTTTACTCTGTCATTTGATATGACTTCCAAGGTTAGTTGCTGAAAAATGATAAATATTTAAATTATTTTACTGATAACTTACTAGATATGTCAGGCCATATCAAAGTCCATCTAATTCCAGGATATACAAGCAAACCAACACTATACATATGTTTTTTAAAGTCAGTATTAGTAAAATAAATACTGTGAAAAGATGTGAAAATGAATAACTTCCATTGAAACCTTTTTTTTCATTTTCTGAGCAGTAATGATTTTCAAATTCACTACAGACTTACACTTTTTAAAGATATAAGCTTTACATTAACATACAGGATCTAATGAAATGTCAGAAGGCATAAAAATGGTTATGTGATCACTTACCTGATTTAGACTGTGCAAATCACTGTGAAATTCACCATAAAGTGAACTCACATTGAACAGCACCTGAAAGACACTTACTTAGTTCAAGAAACTTTAGGAAAATCTTGTGTTAATGGAAGTTCAAAGACAACTTATTAACAGTCTGAATTATATACAAAAATCTGTATCTATTAAATATATAAGGCATAAAAGAAACAATTAATCAACAATTTCGCATCTTTTGCCCACTTTTTATTGGGGCTGTTTTGTCAGAGGTAGATATTCTGATATTGCTCCTAGAGAAAATATTCTGATACTCTACCTCTGACAAAAATCTAATATCTTGAGTCTACAAAGAACTCAAATCAGGAAGAAAAAACCTAAACAGCCCCAATAAAAGGTGTGCAAAAGACATGAAATTTTCAAAAGAAGATAGATAAATGGCCAACAAACATATGAAAAAATGCTCTCTATCACTAATTGTCTGGGAAATGTAAATTAAAACCTTAGTTCTACCAGAATTGCAATTACTAAAATGTCAAAAAACAACAGATGCTGATGTGGAAGCAGGTAGAAAGGATTATTTATCCGCTGTTGGTGGGACTGCAAATTCATACAGCCTCTATGGAAAACAGTACGGATATTCCTCAAGGAAATAAACATAGATTAACATTTCACCCAGCAATCCCACTCCTAGGAAAAAGAAACCATTTATTAAAAATTAAAAAAGAACAACTTTCACTTGAATGTTTATCTCAGAACAATTCACAATTGCAAAGATGTGGAATCAACCTAAGGGGTGCCCATCAATTCTCGATTGAACAAAGCAAATGCTCTATGATTTAAAGTAGCGCATTCAGGCTGAATGTTCATATTGATATGTGGAATACTGTTCCTCGTTGGATAATACCTTATTGTTTTGTTCTCATTCTTGGGCTATCATTTTATAAGAGCTGTGAATGTTAACTTTTGGGCGCTTTTACCCTAGTAGGTATCTATTTAACTGTTCCATGTACAATGCACTCTCGAGCATTTCCTGTAGGGTAGATCTGGTAATGACAAATTGACTTAGCATTTGCTTGTGTAGAAGTCTTTATTTTTCAATCATTTATGATACTTTGTTTTGTAGGATGCAATATTTTTGGCTGACAGTTGTTCAGTTTAAAGTCTCAAAATGGGGCCTAAAACCTCTCTGGTTTGTAGGGTCTCTGCTGAGAAGTCAGGTGTTAGCCTGATGGGTTTTTCTTTAGAACAGTTGTTTTCATCCTGCAGCTTGTAGAATCTTCTCCCTTGTTTGTACTTTGGCTGAGTTGATGACTGTGGGTAGTGGAGAAATCCTGGGCTGTTATTCTTTCTAGTGTTCGATAACCATCTCAAACATAAATAATCTGAATCTCTGATGATACCAGGGAAGTGCTCCTCAATGATTCCCTTGAATAGGTTTTCCTTTCTTTCCTTTTTCCTTCCTCTTCTTCCGGGATACCTATAATTTATATATTGGCTTGTTTCACACAGACCCCTATTTCTCTGTTCATTCTGCTTAATTGTTTTTCCTGCATCTTTGACTGAGTTCGTTCAAGAGCCTTGTCTTCAAATTTTGAGATTCTTTCTTCTACGTGGTCGAGGTTATTGTTGAAACTTTCTTCTGCATTTTGCAATTCCCTAATGACTCTTTCATTTCTTTAAGTTTTTAAACATACTTTCCCTATGTCTTTAGTAAATTTTTTATATTTTTTCACTCTTGTGGCTTCTTTGTGTTGGTATTAAACTTTTTCTTCAGCCCTATTCACTGGGTTTGCTAATCATATTCTGAATTCTGTATATGACATTTTAATAATTTCCTTTAGTTTGGGGTTTACTGCTGCAGATATATTGTGATCTTTGAGGGTTATTAAATTTAAATGTTTTTTCATGCTCTTGGAATTCTTTTGCTGGTTTCTTCTCATCTGAAACATCTTCTCTCACCTCAGGATTGAGAGATTTAGGGTTTGCCTGTTTTACTTTGCTGCAAGCTCTCCTACCTAGTGCGACGAAGAAAGAGTCCTAAATAGTGCTTTTATGTTCTACCCCTATAAAACACCTGTTCTTCTCTATCATCTCCTTCCCCTGTGGTTGTCACAGTCCAAGCAGGTGCTGGCAGATTTTCACTTGGAGTGGTGTATTGGTCCCCAGTACACTGTGGTAAGCTTTTGCAAAGGGCAGGGTGAATCTCTGCCCATAGTATAAAGTAGCATCACTTTGATCAGCTCCTGCGTGGGACTCTGGACCTGTCATGGGAATGCATCCAACTGGGAGTGAGTTCCTAGATCTTGGCCAGTACCTGGGCAGGTCTCAAGACTATAAAAGTGCCTGGGCAGATCATGGGTGGCTGAACATGTCATGGAAATGTAGTCAATGGATTCAGGATTTAGCATCCAATGGTCTCAGGATTTTCACCAACGCCTGAATGTGTCAAGGGCATCATGACACGTTGGCTGGTGCCTGGGAGTATCACAGGACTGCATGCAGTGGCTGGGCTTGTCACAGGACCTTAGCAGATGTCTGCACAGGTTGTGGGAACATAGAGGGCATACGTACAGAGCATAGAACCTAGCAAGTGCTTGAAAATGTCAGGGGGCCTTGGTTAGTCCCTGGACAAGTCATGGGACCACAGCCAGTGGCAGGCTGCATGTCAGGCTGCAGCAATTGAGCCATCACAACAATCAGGGCCAGGGAGATGCGCAACACCCCATCAGGGAGTCATGGTGGCTGGGGTCTTCTTCCATCTAGGTCCAATTAGAAGCTACTGTGGTGCTACTTAGGACACAGTGGTGGCATTATCAACAAGGTGAGATGGTGGTGGCAGATGCCAGGGACTGATGGGCTCCTGCTCTGCTTGGATCTCTGGGAGGGCAGCCAGTGTAGGAGGAGAGGGGTGCACTTCACTCAGTCACAATGCATATGAAAGTGCTTACCCTGTCTGCTCCCTCCATGAACTGGCAGGGGTAATAGGAGACTGGTGGAGTGATGCTATTTCCTCTGCAGGCTGAGTGCTCTAGGGATGTGAATGCAGAATAGTATCTGTTGCAGCAACCTGACCCCAGAGCTGGAGGAACCCCACTGTGCCTACTTTCCAGGGCAATGCTGCTACACAGCCTCCAGACAGCATCCTGATCCCTTCAGAGGCCTGCTGTGGGCTCTGGGGGAATGTGGAGCAGAGGGATATCTCCCCTGATCTTCCCCACGTGTGGACACTTTTTCCAGGCATCTTTTGATCTTGCAAGTGGAACATCCCACCTCCCTCTCCCTACTTTGAGTATCTCTAGTTGCTTCTCTGATGGTTCACAATGCTTTCTCTGAGAGATCATCAGCCATCAGCAGCTGAAACTCTGCCCACAAACTTTGATCCTCTCCTGAGAACAGCAACTGCAGGTGCTTACAGTCCACCATCTTGGCCCCGCCCTCAAAATTACTAATTTTCAAGTATTTTATGTTAGTCTCAACTCAAAACTTGTATTTAGTTATATAAATGATCTGATCTGTTTTAACATATTTTATGTTGTGTTATTTTATAAGTTATTAACTTATAACATTTATTGCTTCATTTTAAAATGACTTCCTATACTCATAAATTGATCATAATAATTTAAAACTTATTTATAGAAAAATTCTAACAGCAACATATTTTTCAAAAGTGACAGGATTTGTTTATATTTTTATGTAAATGTGTTTATAAATATATACATTTTTATATTAATTGAGCTTTTCTGAAAGTGACATTTATAGAGAAAACAGGAGGAATTAGAACTGGGCTTTTAAAAAATACAGACAATAAATTAAAAAAATAAATAAATAGAAACATTGCAAATGTATATTGTACACATCTTAGAATGTTTATGAATATACAAATTTATTGTAATCATTTTGACCAATATAACTTTACTTTTGGAAATGCATCGTGATTAATTTAACCAGTCTCCTATTAAAAGGCATTTAAGTTGCTTCCAATTTTTCAATAATATAGACAGTTCCAACACATGCTTATAAACCACATCTTTACACACTTGCCCATTTTAACTTCACATAAAGGGGGCCTTGGTTAGTCCCTGGACAAGTCATGGGACCACAGCCAGTGGCAGGGTGGCATGAAACTAGATTACTAGAGCAAAGACCATGGAATTTGAACTCTTTAGATGATAAATGGGCTTAAAGAAAGTTTATGTAATTTGTGATAGTGTTCCGCATAACTTCTAATAGGAATTTTGCAGATAAAATTGTACCTCATATTTTTTGTTTATTAATAATTTGCTTGGAAGAAAGCAACTGCATCGGTTTAATAACTTTAACAAGTAAGGAGATTTTATAAACAAATATAAAAGTTGATACGTGATAAGGGAGAAATGACATAGAAATTAAATAATTAGAAAATAAACAAAAGGCAAAGAAACACATGAAATATATCTGACTAAAATATATTACATGTGTTTATTTGCCCTTTGTTCTTCAGGTTTTCTTCTCTTATATTTGTTTCTTTCTTTCATTTTGATTATGAATTTTGATGTGAAATATACTATTTTTTTCTTTTTATATTTTTATTATTTGGTGATTTACTAGGAAAATAATTTGATACCATAGTAATAGTAACTAAAAATACCGTAAACAGAAGAGGAGGATGATGGCCAACTGGCAGGAAAGGACTGATCCTTCTCCTCTGCCTGTCACTGGTGGGGTGTGGAAAACTACAGTTACTTGTATCCATCCCCAGCTGAGATTTCAGACTAATACCATGACTCATTAGAACTGGGTAAAGGCTACCTGCCTTCAAGACAGAGCCAGGCCAGCTTGCACATTGTGACCAAACAGGTTCTCAGAGTCTCTAGCTGCAGCTCTGAAAGGGACCTGTGTAAGGCTGTAAGGGAAAAACTACAATCACAAGCTCCAGCTCATTGTTAAAGGGCTGTTTAACTCAGCTTTCTGTGACCCCCCAGCCCAATCTCACCCTACCAGTTTTAATTGCCAAATTGTGGAAAATACTCATAGGCAGAACCAGCTGAAGAACTCTGGAAACATGAATAATCAGAATAGATCAACTCCCACAAAGAATGACAAAGGAGATAGAATGGAAGAAGCCATTCATAGACAAATGGCTGGATTGTCAGAAATAGATTCAGAATCTGGATGGCAAATAAGATGAATAGAATGAAGGAAAAGACAGAAATAGCAATCCAAAGAGTAGTTCAAAAGTTGTCTCAAGAAATTAATGAATTCAAAGACAAAGTCACCAAACATAAGGACATAATTAGAAAAGATATAGCAGAGCTCAAGGAAGTGAAAAAGTTATTCAAGGAGCTTCAAAATACAGTAGAATATCTCAGTATTCTACTATTTCAGTAATAGAGCTGAGCAGGCAGAAAGAGGCAATGCTTTGATCCCAAGCTTTAAAAGAGCCAGAAAAATGGAAAACAAGAACAGAGTATTCCCTGAGAAAGATGCCAGACATTCCAAAAGATCAAACATCTGACTTGTAGAAATTCCTAAAGGAGAAGAGGATGGTCCTAAAGGAACAGATGCTGTACTTAAAGATATTATGGAGGAGAATTTCCCAAGCATTGCAAGAGATACAGAAATTCAGATAGATAGTTTCAGAACCCCAGCAAGACTCAATCCAAATAAAGCATCTGCTAGACACATTGTAATTAACTTTGCCAAAGGTGATATGAAGTAGAAAATCCTGCAAGCAGCCAGATATAAGAAAAGCATTACTTACAAACGGAGAAATATTGGAATGACTGCAGAGCTTTCAGCTGAAACTTTTCAAGCCAGAAGAGATGGCCATCAACCTTCAATCTTCTAAAACAAGACAACTTTCAATCCAAGGTCAAATATCTGGCTAAATGGAGTTTCTTTTGTGATGGAGACATCAAATACTTTACTGATGTACAATGTTGAGGAAATTTGCCATAACTAAATCAGCTCTCCACGAAATACTCAGACCCATTTTCCATAATGACCAGCACAATAGTCTACTAGCAAAGTAAACTCACCCAGAATTTATCAAACAAAACCTAACCTCTATAATGTTGAAAGGATTAAAAATATACACTGGACCTTTGAAAGACATAACAGCCAAAACACTATCATACTTATTAATTCTCTCAATTAGCATGAATGGCTTAAATTGTCCTCTAAGGAGGCACAGGTTGGCTGACTGGATACAAAAGCTCAGGCCAGGTATCTGATGGCTACAAGAGACTCGTCTTACCTCAAAGGATAAAAAAAGACTCAGGATGAAAGGATGGACATCTATAATACAGGCAAATGGAAATCAGAAGAAAGCAGGGGTTGTAATTTTATTTACAGGTACAATAGGAGTTAAAAAATCAAAGGCAAGGAAAGATAAGGATGGACAGTACATATTTGCCAAGGGAAACACTCAACAAGAAGAGATTTCAATAATTAACATTGATGTACACTACCTGAATGCTCCTCAATTTATATAAAGAAACCCTAATAAATATGAACAATTTGATATCTTCTAGCACTATAACAGAGATTTTAACACCCCTTTGTTAGTTCTGGATAAATCATCCAACAAGAAATTAAACAAAGAAATAATGGGTTTTAAAATGACCCCAGAACAAATGGACTTAACAGACATCTATAGACCATTTTATCCTAATAAAACTTAATACACATTCTTCTCATCAGCCCACAGATCATCCTCCAAAATTGATCATATCTTAGGACATAAGTCTAACCTCAACAAATTTAAAAGTATGAATTTTTCCCTTGTATCTTCATGGACCATGATAGAATAAAAGTTTAATTCCACAGCAACATAAATCTTGATACTCAAACAAACTCATGGAAACTAAATGACCTTAGGCTGAATGATAGCTGGGTCAAAGACAAGAATAAGAAGAAAATCATCAAATTTTTGGAACAAAATGATAATTAAGGCCCAAATTATCAAAACCTGTGAGATATTGCAAAGACAGTCATAAGAGGGAAATTTATACCATTAGAAGCCTTCATCAAGAAAACAGAAAGAGAAAGTCAACAACTTAATGGATCATTAAAAGTAATTGGAAAAGGAAGAAGCTCCAACCCCAAACCCAGCAGAAGAAAAGAAATATCCAAATTAGGGCGGAATTAAATGAAATTAAAAACAAAAGAATAATTCAGAAGATCAACAAAGAAAAAAATTGGTTCTTTGAAAACATTAATAAAATTGATAAACCTTTGGCTAGCCTTACCAGAAATAGAAAAGTGAAAACTCTAATAATGTCAATCAGAAAAGATAAAGGAGAAATAACAACAGATAACACAGGATTCAAAACATCCTCAATGATTGCTACAAAAAAAACTCTATTCTGAGAAATATGAAAATCTGGAGGAATTGAACCAATACCTGGAAGCATGCCACCTTCCTAGACTCAACCACAAAGAATTAGAAATGTTGAATAGATCTGTATCAAGCACTGAAATAGCATCAAATATACAAAATTTCCAAAAAGGAAAAGTCTGGGACCAGATGGCTTCACATCAGAACTCTTCTGAACCTTTAAAGAGGAACTATTACCTACATTACATAACCTTTTCCAAAACATAGGAAAAGAAGAAATCCTCCCCAACACATTCTATGAAGCAAAAAATCACTTTGATCCCCAAACTAGGAAAGGACCCAAGAAAGAAAGAAAACTATTGACCAATATTATTAATGAATATCAATTCAAAAATATTCAATAAGATCCTAGCAAATAGAATTCATCGATAAATCGAAAAAATTAGGCACGATGCTCAAATTGGTTTTACAAGAGTTACCAGGTTGGTTCAACATACCTAAATCTGTAAATATAATACACCACATAAACAAAATAAAAAACAAAGACCATATGATTTTATCAATTAATGCACAAAAAGCTTTTGATAATATCCAGCATTTTTCCTGATTAAAACAGTTTAGAAAATAGACTTAGATGGGACATTTCTTAAACTAATAGAGGACATATATAGCAAACTCACAGCCAATATTATATTGAATGGAGCAAAATCGAAAACTTTTCCACTCAGATCTGGAACTAGACAAGGATGCCCACTGTCACCACTGTTATTTGACATAGTAATAGAAGTCCTAACCTTTGCAATCAGGCAAGAGAAGGGGATCAGTGTAATCAAATGGGTTCAGGGGAGGTCAAATTCTCACTGCTCATGGATGACATGATCTTATACCTCAAAAACCCTAGGGACTCAACTACAAAGCTCTTAGAAGTGATCAAGGAATGTAGCAGTACCTCAGGAAATAAAATCAATACTTACAAATCAGTAGCTTTTATATATAGCAACAATAGTCAAGTCAAAAATATAGTCAAGAACTCTATTCCTCTCACAGTAGTGCCAAAGAAGGTGAAATACCTGGCAATTTATCTAAGAAAGGTTGTGAAAGATCTCTATAATGAGAATTATGAAACCCTGAAAAAAGAAATAGCTGAAGATCTTAACAAATGGAGAAACATACCATGCTCATGGTTGGGAAATATCAACATTGTTAAAATGTCCATACTACCTAAAGCAATCTATAGATCTAATGCAATCCCCATCAAAACATCAATGTCATACTTAAAAGAACTTAAAAAATTAGCACTTCATTTTATATAAAATCAGAAAAAAACCTTTAATAACCAAGATATTACTTAGAAATAAAAACAAATCAGGAGGTATCATGGTACCAGGCTTCAGATTACTCTACAAATCTATAGGGATGAAAACAGCATGGTACTGGCACAAAAATAGCAATGTAGATGTATGGAAAAGAATAGAGGATCAAGAGATGAACCCAGACACATATCATCATTTGATCTTTGATATGACTAACAAAAACATACATTGGGAAAAAAGATTCTCTATTTAACAAATGGTGCTGGGGCGGCACCTGTGGCTCAGCGAGTAGGGCGCCGGTCCCATATACCTAGGGCTGTGGGTTCAAACCCGGCCCCGGCCGAACTGCATCAAAAATTAGCCGGGCGCTGTGGCAGGTGCCTGTAGTCCCAGCTACTTGGAGGCTGAGGCAAGAGAATCGCCTAAGCCCAGGAGTTGGAGGTTGCTGTGAGCTGTGACTCCACGCACTCTACCGAGGGCAATAGAGTGAGACTCTGTCTCTACAAAAAACAAAAAACAAAAAACAAATGGTGCTGAGGGAACTGGCTGGAGACTTGTACAAGAATGAAACTGGACCCTCACTTTTCATCATGAACAAAAATTGATTCTCATTGGATAATAGATTTAAACTTAAGACATGAAAATATAAAAATACTAGAGGAGAAAGCAGGGAAAATGCTTAAAGAAATTGGCCTGGGAAAATATTTTATGAAGAGGACCACCATGACAATTGAAGCAACACCAACTGGGATCTGATCAAACTAAAAACCTTTGCACAGACAAGAGCACAGTAAGTAACGCAAACAGACAGCCATCAGAATGGGAGAAGATTTTTGCAGTTATGTTTCCAACAAAGGTATGATAACAAGGATACACAGGGAACTCAAATTTATTAATCAGAACAGAACAAACAACCCTATTTCTTTGTGGGCAAGTGACTTGAACAGAAACTTCTCTGAAAATGACAGGTGAATGGATAAAAAACATGAAAAAAATGCTCATTATCTTTAATCACCAAAGAAATGCAAATCAAAACCACGTTGAGATATAACCTAATTCCAATAAAATTAGCCCACATGTGGTGCCTGTGGCTCAGTGAGTAGGGTGCCAGCCCCATAATCCAAAGGTGGCAGGTTCAAACCTGGCCCTGGCAGAACTGCAACAAAAAAAGAGCCAGGCATTGTGGCAGGCACCTATATTCCCAGCTACTTGGAAGGCTGAGGCAAGAGAATCACCTAAGCCCAGGAGCTGGAGGTTGCTGACACCACAATGGCACTCTAGGGTGACAAAGTAAGACTCTGTCTTTAAAAAAAAAAAAAATGTTTAGCCCACATCACAAAATCCCAAAACTGCAGATGTTGGCATGAAAATGGAGAGAAGGAACCACTTCCACACTGTTGGTGGGATTGCAAACTAATACAGCCTTTTTGGAAAAAAGTATGGGGAATTCTCAAGAAACTAAAAGTTGACCAACCATTTGATCTTGCAATTCCATTACCAGATACCTACCCATGTGAATAAGAATCATTTTAATTGCCAAATTGTGGAAGCAGCCCAAATCCCCATCAAATGGGACATGAATATATTAACAAATTGCGGTATATGTATACCATGGAATACTATGTGGACATAAAAAAGATGGAGACTTCATATCTTTTATGTTTACCTGAATGGAGCTAGAACTTATTCTTTTTAGAAAAGTATCTCAAGAATGGGGGGGGGGGAGTATCTAATGTGCTTGATACTATTACGAAACAAATATATAATCATTTCCACATTCATATGAATGATAAAACACAAATATGGTCAAGAAAGAAGGAAGGAAGGGGAGAAGGGAGGGTATGTAGAGGGAAGGTGTTTTGGGGGATCTCACCTAACATACCCGCTGTAAGGATACATTTCAAAACTACTAAGAGTATATTATAAATGTCTTACCACAAAATAAGTGAGGTGATGGTTATGTTAATCAGTTTGATTTAAATATTCTACATTTTGTATCAAATCATCACATTGTACCCCATAAATGTATGCAGTTATGATTTAATAAAAATTAAGTTAAAAACACCTTAAAATTAATTATGGTGTTTCATTGTAAATTTCATAAATATTCTTGTTTTATCTTTGATTCCCCTCAAATTCATCTGTCACAATGTGGATGAAAAACATATAATTTTGTTTCAGACCCAAGTGCCTAATTGAGTGCCTCAATCTCAATTTTTAGGATTTCATTATTGTTTCCTATGAACATCAGATTTTTTTTGGTTAATAGATTCTGATTTCTGTTTCTTTGATTTCAGTATTTTTCCAGGGCCAATATCAAACATGCTTAATATATTTTAATATCTGTTTGGGAAAATTCCCTTTTATTTTTCTACTCTACATTATAAGTTGAGCTAGTTCTATACATTTATTTTTACAAGCCCCAGTGGCAGAAAGAGTCCTACCTGCTTAGTATATCTAGTAAGAGGTGAAAATATCAGATTCTAAGAGATGCTTTTGGCCTAACCAATTTTAAAATTCCACCTATATGAACCTCAGTACTATAAAAACATAAATTCTTTCCAAAGTAATTTCCCATTTAAACATACTTCTTATCAATAAAAATGGACTGTTTAAAAATAAAAATATAGGGCGGCGCCTGTGGCTCAAGGAGTAAGGCGCTGGCTCCACATACCAGAGGTGGTAGGTTCAAACCTGGCCCCAACCAAAAACTATAAAAATAAATAAATAAATAAATAAATAAAAAATAAAAATATATTTGAAATGTTAGGAAAAATAAATTAACATGAGCATTTATTGTGTATTTTACAAAAAATATACTGAGGTGAATGTAGGGATGAAAAAGTTAATGGTAGAATAACAATTTTTAGAAAAATGTGATGAACTCTAACCACATATGTGAATAAATCATCTCAAGTAACCCATACTCTAACTATAAAAACCACAGTGGCATACTTAGCCAAATGTACAGAATTAATTTGTATAATTTTTATCTGACTCTAGCTATATCACTTCAAAATAAGATTATATCTATTATAGAATTTATTTCCTCTAAGGATAAATTAAATTTTTTTCCAGGTTAAAATTGCTATTTGAAATAAATTATCAGATAAGGAGTAAAAAGTCTAGAAAATTTAAGTGACTTTCCCAAGGGTACAGGAATATTTAAATACTCAGCAGGGAATGGAAACCTTTCCTCTAAATCCAAGTGCTATTTCTATCGCACTTCTCACACCCTTTCTACTTGATCTTTTATATTACTTTTTTTCCACTAGTTTTACTGCAACCATCCTGAGAATAACGATTTTTTTTCTCATCAAGATAATTCAGATACAGTTGGGCAAAGAGGGGAGAATCGTGTATGATTAAATGCCTCAGGTACTATGATAGTGCAATTGTAATTGGTAGCTAGATATTAAAACATTTTCAAGTGAAAAATAGAACCTTGGGGACATGGATGGCCAATCTTAAAGAAGGCAGATGAATTCTCTTGAGAAATATATTAGGAAGGCATCCCACTGCATTCAAATAGCAACACCTTGAATTCTTTTAAAATATATTCTCACTGTGCTGAAGAGGATCAAGTTTCATCAGTTATAACTTCAATGACTGGAAAATAACCAAATGAAAGATTGCATATGTTTTCAAGAATATATTATAGTTTTTATAAATTATGTTTTGAAAAGTCTTTAATGGTGCAGGGGAATAAAAACCTAAAAACCTTGAATAAAATAATATTATGGTGTATGATATTTAAAAATGTGTATGTATTTATTTATACATATATATATATATCAATGTAACCATAAACTTATTAGAGATAATTAACTTTAGTAATTTCTAGATATTTTCTTTTTGAGTCCACTTTTCATATTTTCTGAAGTCTGTGATTAATATATCGCTTCCAATCACAAGAAAAACAATATTGAAAAAATATTTCCCCACTTACATCACAGCAAGGCTAGAATGACACCTTAATAGTGTTTTATATTTGAATAATATTTTATAGTTTGTAAATATTTTCTTATATACTATGTATTAAGACAATTATAGAAAGATTAATAATTTTCAAAAAGGCACTAGCATTGCTTGGTCAATGAATTAAAAATAATAGAAAAATAAACAATAATAAGAAAACAAGTTTTACTATTATTTTTATATAGGGAAAATTAGATCAAAATTAAGAGAACTAGATTAACAATACACAGTTCAAACACTAGAAAAGTAGAATTTCTCATTGTACAAACACTTTATGTAATTGTTTTAGTTTTCACTTCCTGGGAAATAGTAGAAAACATATTTTGGTTATATGAGATTGGGCATAATAATAAAGTAGTTCTTTATTCAATTAAGGCCTTAATAATAGTAAGTGGATATAAAATAAGTCAAAAGTCCAATGCTCTCACAAACTTTTGAAAAATTGGATACATAACCATGTATAATATATTAACATAATCCAAAAAGTAACTCTCATAAGGAAAATATTTTCTTGTTGAATTGATCTCATGTGATTTTGGAGATAATTAAATGAGGCAATGCATATAAATTGCCTCTCAGAGTATTCAGTACATAATTATTCAACTCAATACATTAGGCTATCTCTAGTATTATCATCATTTCCACTATGTATGAGTAGTGTGTACAATTTTTGCTCAAACTATGCTAACCTTGGGTATTTCACTGTTCATAGAACAGTAATGGCAGAAGTATAAAATAAAGTATATCAAAATGAACTAACAGATTTTGTTTACTAAGTATTAATTTTCTGTGTCCTTTACTCTTTTATTCAGTGATGCATTTGAGCTTAAGAAAAATTAAGGATGGAAACAGAGAAAATGTGTGTTGCCCTTCATCATGAATTGAATATTGCCTAAGAAAGCAAGTTGAAATAACTTTAAAGAACTGAGTAATCTAGCAAAGATACCTAGGCAAGGTGTGAAAATGTCACCTAGTTTTGTCTTGATAGTTATAATAAAATGTGAAAAAAGAAAGATCAAGAAGGACAGGAACCAAAAAGAGGTTCACTTCAGCTGTAGACCCACACATACGTTGTTCATTGATTTTTGACAAAAGTACCAAGGTAATTCAGTGGATTGTGGAATGACTTTTCTTAAAAGGGTGCTGAATCATGTAGGTGTTGGTATGAAAAATAATGAAATTCTACCTGTACCTTAAATGATTTCCAAAAATTAGCATTAAGTCATAGGCATAAGACCTACAAGTATTTTAAAAAATGCATCGCTTAATGACGGATATTTTAAAAAATATCAAAACTAAAATAAAAATAAAATATACCTTTGTAACTACAGGTTAGAGAAAAAGGTCTTAGGATACAAAATATCTGAAACATACGAGATAAATTTGATACATTGGACTTTATCAAATTTAACTTTTGTCACAATACTTGAGAGCATCATGGAAATGTATACCTCAGATAAGTGTATTTTACTGTATATAATTCCACCACAGTAAACCTAAGTTAACAAAACTAATCAAGTTCCAGGTTAAAGGTCTTTTCAATTTTGTTATTGAGTTCTAATTTTATTGAATTCTGATTGGAGAGTATTGTGCTTAAAATTCCACTTTGCTGAACTTACTTAGCTTCTGTCTGTGCCTAAATATGTGGCACATTTTACATGTGTTCTATTTACGCTGGAGAAGGAATATTCTCTATTATCAGAGTGTAGTATTTGATATTTCACCACATTACCTACCTTTTTGATGGTGAGTAGGTATTATACATGCTTGCTTACTTACTTGCCTCCTTCAGCTATTTTAACACAAGAGTAAAAGGAGTGTTAACCTTTCCTGGTGTTTTCTTCTATTTCTTCTTGTATATCCTTTAGTTTCTACAGTATAATTACAGTGTTGCTTGTGCATAGTTACACACATTTTCTACATTTTGATTGTTAATTATGTCCTTTTGTATCATAAATAAGCCTTACTTGTCTGCTTTGATGTACTGAGATCGCAGGTTTTCCTAGTTGAAGAAAGATTTCAAAGCTGCTTGCTTAGTACAGGTGTTTTCATTTGCCTGCCATGCCCTCAGACCTCTTTTTCTCCACTCCGCTTTCTTTCCCTCCCTCCCTTTCTTTGGTTTCTGAATCATTTTTTATATAGGTATTTGTTTCCCATGAGTCTTAGCTCTGGCTGCTATCAGAAATTACCAAAGACTGGGTGGTTTCAACAAGAAACATTTATTTCTTGCGTATCATAACATGGGGGAAAGAGGGCCAGCGAGCCCTGTGAGGTCCATTTAATGAGGGCACTCATTTTGACAGGACAGGAAACATGCAGTTCATAGCACCATCGGGTACCATGTAGAGTTGCATTTTGCCCTTGAAACTAATATGATTCTTTTTACTAGTCTTTATATTTACATTTATTAATATGACTGATAAGACCACACTGAATACTGTCATATTATTTTATTTTATACTTACTATGCATATTATTTTATATTTAATCCGCATGTGTGTCCGTGTGTATGATGTGTATGATACAGAATGAGATACAGGTGCATTGTTCTCTACATTTTTTTATTGTTATTTTTGTATGTATTTTAGAAGCAATGAAAAGGCTTATTATTATTCTAGCAGTTACTTTCCTATTAACATCCCTTATAATATCCTGATTCTATTTTTTTCCTTTAGTTAACCTTCAACTAGTTTGTTTTCAGTGTTAAAATTTATGATGTAGGCTCGGCACCTGGAGCTCAGCAGCTAGGGTGCCAGCCACATAGAAGAGGGCTGGAGGGTTCAAACACAGCCTGGGTCTGCCAAACAACGACAAAGGCAAAAAAAAAAAAAAAAAATAGCCTGGCATTGTAGGGGCGCCTATAGTTCCAGTTACTTGGTAGGCTGAAGCAAGAGATTTTCTTAAGCCCAAGAGTTTGAGGTTGCTGTGAGCTGTGACACCACAGCACTCTACTGAGGGCAACATTGTGAGACTCAGTCTCAAAAAAATAAATAAATAAATATTAGCCAGGAATAGTGGCTTACGCCTATAATCCCAGCACTGTGGGAGGCTAAGGCGGGAGGATTGCTTGAGCTCAGGAGTTCGAGGTTTGTCTGAGTGAGAGTGATAGCCTGACTCATGGAAAAAATGGAAAAACCCAGCCGGGTGCAGCAGCCAGCACCTGTAATCCCAGCGGCTTTGGAGGCTGAGGCAGCAGGATGCCCACAGCCCGAGTCTGAGGTTGCAGTGAGCTGCAAGGCCATTGCACTGTCTCAACAAAATAAAGAAATAAGTAAATAAATAAATAAATGAATAAAATAAAATTTATGAGTTAATTTATACCTTTTCACTAATTCACTTTTTCTTCTCCTTATCCAAGTATCAACGAACTGATTTGGTCCACCTATTGAACAATCAATGTTTTTCTAATTTCCCATTTTATGTTTTTCCTCTGTTTCCACTTTCTGGCATAATATACAACACTTTTGTTTTGTTTTTTTCATTCTTGTCATAAGTTTTTTGTCTTAAAATATAATTATGTTTATTTCTGGCAATCCACTAGCTAATGTTTGCCTAACCACTTTTTCGATGAAATCTATCCCTTAGCACATTGCTCAAGGAAGTTTCACACTTACATCATTGCAGGTGTTTGTGAATGTATAAAATTTTTTCTGTTGCTTTACAGCCTAGTTATAAAATTGTTGATTCCAACTTATTTTCCTTTGAGTTTCTCGAATGATATTCCACTATGTATTTAATTTTTCCAACACTTTCCTGAAGCCTAATTCCAACAAATGTTATTTTTTTCCTGCTAAGTAATTTGAATTTTTTGTATGCAGGGCTTTCTTAGGTATTTTTCTTAATTTCCTTAAAGTCTAAAAATTTACTAGGATATGTAACAGAGTTGATTGTCAGTCTCTCTAGTTACACATTCACTGTGTTCAACTGGTAGTTTCAGGACATTTTTTTCCAGAATTCTTTTTTATCATGATTTAAAACATTAATTTTCTTCTATGTTTTGTTTTTCTTTTTCTGAGATCCAATTAGTGCACATCAGGATTTGCCTTTATTATATTTCTGTATCTTTGGATCTTTTTTATTTCTTTCTTAGTTTTGTTTCCATAGCTGTTTCTACTTATTTTCTTAATGTCTCTTACTATATATTCAATAATTTTGGGGGGGGGGGCATTTTGATTTAATCACCATTTATAAGATGATAGTGTCTTTCACTTCTCATTCTCATTATGGAGTTAAGCCAATTGTTTTTCTTTCATGCTTTTTTAACCATTAATTTTATACTCACTTTTTGAGTAGAAAGTTACTTCATTTCTATAAATGAAGTTCAATAATAATCAGGTTGGGAAGAGTAAGTTATAGTTTTTCTCTGCTTCACATTTGACTTACTGTATTTTAATCAGATATCACGTTTTGACTGTTTGCTTTATTATGACAGCTATTTTGAGAGTTCCCTGATGTCTCTATTCTTCTATAAAGCTTTGATTTTTTTCGGCTCGGCGCCTGTGGCTTGACGGGCTAAAGCGCCAGCCACGTACACCTGAGCACCTGAGCTGGTGGGTTCGAATCCAGCCCAGCCCGCCAAACAAGGTGGCTGCAACCAAAAAAATGGCCAGGCATTGTGGCAGGCGCCTGTGGTCCCAGCTACTTGGGAGGAAGAGGCAGGAGAATCACTTGAGCCCAGGAATTGGAGGTTGCTGTGAGCTGTGATGCCACAGCACTCTACCCAGGGTGACAGCTTGAGGCTCTGTTTCAAAACAAACAAACAAACAAACAAGCTTTGATTTTTCCTGAATTGACAGTAACAGATACGACTTCATTGGAGGAAGCTTGAGGGTCAGAATGTTTTTTCTGGGATTCTCCATTCAGGATGACCCTTTTTTGTTGGGATGTGAGTTTCATTTAGAGAAGGGGTCCTTTTCATTTTTTTCAAAAATAATGGTTATTTCAAATGTTTGACTTTCTCTTGTTTCTACAGATTCAGGATTTTTTTGCTTACTTTCATCTTTTTTAACTTTCTGTTCTGGACGAACTCATTTTTTTCTGCCCCAGATATGCCCCGATCCTCTAAATTCTTTTTAGATAGTAACTGCTCAGCTCTCCCACTAATGTGGAGTCCAGACTAGCTCTGCTTGTCTTGGAGGCTTATTTCCTTACTCACATAGAAGCTGGCTTTTACATCATTCCGTGTGCCCTAGTTATCTCTCAGGCATAAGTTTTCGTGGCTTAATTGCCCCTCAGTTTGTTTATCTATCTACATGATTTAATAGGCCTCATTTATTTACATTCTATTTACTTTGATTTTTGTAATATTTCTAATTATTTTACAACTTACTAATTTCAGTATTTTATATAATAAAGATGTTGGTTATGTATAAAAGTTTTCTCTAAACAAGTTTCTTTTCAAACAATACAGGATGAGATATGATACGCTTTTTTTGTGATTTCAGAGTAACTATTACTTTTCACATTATAATTGGCAGGTTTAAAAATATTTGACCAGCTTTCTTATTTTTCCCTGTTGAAGAAGGGACTTGAGTTACACAGTCAATTAGCAATGGCAACAGAAAATTTTAAGCTAAAATTTTACCAATGCTGTATTGTCATAGGAATTTTAGTTATCAGCACAACAGTGTTATAATTTTCCTTTGTATTGTTTCTCACTTCAATTATTTTATTTCCTTCAAAAAGCACTGATTTTGGTAAAACAGTTTAATAAGAGATCCCTCACATAAGTAAACCACATGTACTTTTGTTGAAAATCTCAAGCCCTTATTAACTCACAAACAAAGGGAAAGTCTTAATGCTGAATTTCTTAGTACAAAATCTGTGCAGAAAATGCATAAAAATTATGAACATTAACCATGCATTCATAATATCTATCTTATTGTGAACCAAATCTCGGGTGTGTTCCAGGATTTTACATTTTGACATCTATCCTTTTTGTTGACTGGCATGTTGATTAACAATTAATGGCTACTGTGCACCATCTCAACAATAGAAATAAGAGCACATTAGGCCAGGTGTGGTAGGTAGGTGTGGTGGCTCACGCCTTAGCATTCTGGGAGGTCAAGGTGGGTGGATCACCTAAGCTCACAGGTTTGAAACCAGTCCGAGCAAGAGAGTAAGACCCCATCTCTTAAAAACAATAGCTGGGCATTGTGGCAGGTACCTATAGTCCCAGCTACTCAGGAGGCTGAGGCAAGAAGATCACTTGAGCCCAAGAGTTTGTGGTTGCTGTGACCTATGATACCATGGCACTCTACCAAAGGCAACAAAGTGAGACTCTGTCTCAAAAAAAAAAAATCACATCAATACAACAGAGAATAAAAAGTGCAGTAACTAGATTAATATTCTTATCTTTGATTCTCTGCATCAGAAATATCTGTCTCAACTATCTATATTCCTTTTCTAGGGCAAATATATTCAGACATGCTCCGGAAAACTCCCCCATCTCCGTTTCCTTACCTATATATATCAGCAATCCAATATGCTTGGTATGCATCAGATTAGTCTTTATGTGCTGGAAAGATTAGGTCTCAGCTACAATCTAACACAACTCATCATGTACACAGCTCACTTTTCTCTGGTCATTTTTCCACTAGGAATCACAATAGGAGACTTGTAATTAAGGTCAACTTTTGAGAGCAGTAAGACATCCAACAATTTGAAACCTGATGGCACTCTTTGTCTTGATGGTAGAATTGATAGCATTCACATCTTTGGGAACCACTTGTGATAATGCAATTGGGGGTAGGTTATGTTATTTGCCTGAGCAAAAATTAAATATTACCACCTAGCTCGATGACTCAAAGAAAGTATTTGTAGCCTCAGATCAGGGGTTATAATTCTTAATTGTAGTTACAATCAAGGGTTTATTGCAGTCTTCTTTGGCAGAATAACTAGGGCTTAATGTTGGTGAGGTATACACAGGGGGATAAGGGATAATGCACCAAGTAGTTTTGAAATTCTGTCAATTAACATTCAGAAAGCCATCATGTTTGAATGAGTCATAATCTCACTAATGTCACAGTTAAAATAAGTGTAGCTTGTTTATGTAATACTAAGAAGATATCTGTATTTTCCAACATCAAGGTAAGTTGAGATTTATTTAGAAAGTGTTACTGGTGAGGACTGAGTTTTAGATTTCAAAATGTGGAGAAATGAATGATAAAAATCTTCAGTGTGGGTTCCTTGCCATTATTAACAGAACAATGTTTTAGGCAACAGGGAGACCAGTCTGCAACCACCTCCCTCCCAAAGCCATGGAAAACCAAGAAACCCTGAAAACATGACTGACAATGTTGTCAGACTTTCTTCCTGCAGTAGGTCCTTGGACTCAGAGATTTGATGAACCCATGGAAGGATCAATGGTAAGATAATATTTATTAGACAGAAAGGAATATAGAGGAATAAAAAGCACCAGAGGAAAAGATCCAAGTGGGAAGTCTCTCATCTAGGGGTGTAAAGTCTTAAGAATTACACTTGGCCAAGCCAACAAGCCCGTAAATCAATGAGGAAGAGAGATGAATGGAACCTTCTCTCAAGAAGATAGATGAATGGCTAGCAAACATATGAAAAAATGCTCATCATCCTTAATTATTACAGAAATGCAAATCAAAACCACCTTGAGATATCATCTAACCCCAGCAAGAATGGCCCACATCACAAAAATCTCAAAACTGCACATGCTGGTACAGGTATGCAGAGAAAGGAACATTTTTACACTGCTGGTGGGACTGCAAACTGATACAACCTTTTTGGAAGGAAGTATGGAGAACTCAAAGAACTACAGGTCTAAAATCTAGACCTCCTGTTTATCCTGCAATCCCATTAGTGGGCATCTAACCAGAAGGAAAAAAAACCCTTTTATCATAAGGACACTTGCACTAGACTATTTATTGCAAATAAATACAATCACTGGTTTACAATTGCTAAAATGTGGAAACAGCCTAAATGCCCCCCAACCCAGGAATGGATTACTTAACAGTGGTACATGTATACCATGGAATACCATACAGCCATTAAAAATGGAGACTCCTATGTATTCAATTTTGACTGAGGACAATTAATGACATGGTGGGGGTGGGGAAAGGGGAGAGTAGAGAGAGAAGGAGGGAGGGAGGGGTCTCAGTGTGTGACACATCTTATACCCTCAATGAATTCCCAACAATAAAAAAAAGTATTATTGACTCCAGAAATTTATATATACATATATATGTAAATGTATATATTATAAATGTACAAATGGTAAATCTTTAAAAAAAACAAAGTCAATAAACAAATGATAAATCTAAAAAAAATAATAATAATTACACTTGGCCAGGACTTGGTAGATGGAAGACACCTTTTCAGTATTGATGAGGATATTAACAAATGAATGCCGTTCCTCCAGCTCTGGGCAAAACAGCAGAGCATCCACAGCAGAAGAGACCCAGCTTATACCTAATGGCCCAGCCTAGGAAACAAGGGTCCCTGCCCAGCCCTGAATGGGGAAACCTGTATCATCAAGATTGTGAATTCTTTTTTTTTTTTGAGACAGAGCCTCAAGCTATCACCCTGGGTAGAGTGCTATGGCATCACAGCTCACAGCAACCTCCAATTCCTGGGCTCAAGCGAGTCTCCTGCCTCTGCCCCCCAAGTAGTACATGTGCCCGCCACAACACCCGGCCATTTTTTGTTTGCAGCCGTCATTGTCATTTGGCAGGCCTGGGCTGGATTCGAACCTGCCAGCTCAGGTGTATGTGGCTGGCGCCTTAGCCCACTGAGCCACAGGCACCGAGCCTATTTTTCTGTTTTTTGCAGTTCGTCCGAGACCGGGTTTGAACCTGCCATATGGGGCCAGCGCCCTACTCGATGAGACACAGGCGCCACCCCCAGGTCATTTTTTATAATTTTTATTATTTATTTCCCCCATTAAAATGTAAGTTCATGAGGGCGGAGATATTGTCTTATTTGCATTTTCATATATCTTAAACACCTAAGTTGAGGCTTAACATATAAGGCCCTCAATAAATCTTTGATAAATAAATAAGTAAAGGAATCTTATTCATAAGAATATAGAGAATTAACACATACATTAAATTTGCAGGGCTATCTTGATTCTCTTCTCCGAAAAGTTACTACTATAATTATCATTTAAATGTATTAACTACCAAGTATTGTAAATACCCTGTAAGATGTGCGGTGGAAACTTTCTCTGATGTAGAAGGCAAAAAGAATGGAGGTGGAGGAGAATCCTCTCGTAAGAAAATGTTTATAGGTAAACATGATAAAAGAAAAATATTGATTTAGATCAACATTAAAGTCGATCTGGGGATCACTGTTATAGACATCTTTTGTTGATTAAAAATTACATGATAACCATTTTAGACACTAGAAATTATTAATTTTTATCTAGAAAAAAATTATTACCATGAATTCAAAGATTATTAAGATTTTTGAAGTCTTTGCCGTAGGGCTTTGAAGATATTAAAAAATACTTACAGTTTCATATTGTCTTGACTTATATCCCTACAGAACTTCTCTTATCCAATTGACTGATTATTTGATAAAGCTAAATTAGCTAGCAAATAAAAAGTTAATTCTATATAATAAGAAAAACAGGTAATATTTTGTTCTTATTTTTAATAAAATGTGCTTTAGACATATCCACAAAGCAATTTACTTGCTTTGCATGACACGATAACATGGTCTATATATATATATAAACCCTATCTTGAAATGTAACCATATGATGTTTCTTACTTAGGCAGATTATTTTCTTTACTAATTAGGACTATGGAATACTTAACATAAATATTTTCAAAGAGGGTACAAATTAATCTTTCAAAAAACATATAGAAAATTTAAACTTGCCTTCAACTTGACTCAGTTTTAATGGCTTAATTGTGAGATAAACCATGGACCTCTGAGCTATTTGCATCCTGTATTGATGACTAATAATTTCACCATCTTCCTCTAAGAAGAAGCAACCTTTCGACTGTACGCATTGCCAGTCCTGAAATGAAGAAAAAAAAATTCAACAATATTTATTAAATGTCTCCAGCATGCATAGTAATGAGGAAAAACTTCAAGAGGATATAAAAGAAATGTCAAATACAGCCATTGCTCTTCAGGATTGTGCAAAATAGGAAGAAAAAACAGGCATGACACAATTCAGTTATAATTGGCAGTAATATACAATTAGGACAAAAGAAGAATTATGAAGGTCTGACGATTAAGTTCATGAACTTGCCACTGTTGACTTAAATTGGCAGCACTGTACAGACAATTCATTAAGGTTTCCCAATCTTGGTATGTCAGTGTTTCAAGTTGTGTTTGTGTCAACGAGTAGCAGTGTTTTGCTGAGTGACATTCGTTATTGTTGTTGTGTGTTTTGTGTGCTGTTGTGAGAATGTCAGAACTTGAATCAGAGCAATAAACAGACATTCACAAATTTCTTGTTAAACTTGGCAAGAATAGAGGTGAAATCAGGGATATGTTAGTCCAAATTTATGGGATAATTCTGTGAAGAAAATAGCAGTGTACAAATGAATTAAACTTTTTTTAGGGCAGAGAAAGCAACACTGATGGAGAGAGGTCAGGGCAGACAAAATCATTGCAAAAATTCATCAAATTGTGCATCAAAAGCAGCCAGCTGCAAGAAGCAGAGCAGACCAAGTAAACTTGATAGAGAAACAGGAAAATCTTAACTGGAACTCTTGGCTAATAACTCATGGTTCTTGCATGGCAACAATGCACCAGCTCACACAGCACTAACTGTGAGGGGGTTTTAGACAGTAAACAAATAACTGTATTGGGATGCCCTCCCTACTCACCTGATCTGGCCCCCAGTGAGCTTTTTCTTTACCCAAAGATAAAGGAAATACTGAAAATAAGACATTTGATGACATTTGGACATCAAGGGTAATTTGACAGTAGCTCTGATGGCCATTCCAGAAAAATAGTTGCAACATTGCTTTGAAGGGCGGACGAGGCGCTGGCATCAGTGCACAGCTTCCCCGGAGTATTCAAGGATGACCATGGTGACATTCAGCAGTGAGGTCTAGAGTACTTTTTCTAGGATGAGTTCGTGAACTTAACTGTCAGACCTCATACGTCAGATCTCACAACTAGAATTAAGTACAACTTGAAAATAGCACCTTAGGAAGAAAGTAAAGGATTCTTTACTGACGTTATAGAAAACTACATTACCACTTTATCATTAGTAGGCTTGCCTACCTGTAATATAAGACATATTTCTGTTCTACTTCCAAAAACAGAGTACTCATTAGACTTTGAAGTAACTTTATAAAGGAAGATGCTAGAAAATTATCTGTAAGGATTTTTTGATAATAAGCTTAAGTCTTTAACAACATCATTAATACTGAAAAGATGTGCTTAACTCTGTAACAATAATATCACATCTTTTAAATCCATTACAGAAAAAGATTTCCCACGGCAATGAAAAGACAAGACCAAAAATAATTTACATTGAGATTGATTTCTCACTTTTTTAAAAGACAAAATTATCTTAATATACACTTATACCTCATTTATCTATTTTAATATTTAATATGACTTATATTTAAGACTCATAATTATTTTCATCTTATTTTAATATATTTAAATAAATCTAAAAATTAAAAGATCCCTATAACTCTACCTTCCTACTTTGATTTTTCTATAATCCTTTCTAATAATGACCTCATATAGAAGTTTATTTTTTACATTCTAATAAACACCATCTTATGTTCTTCTTTTTTAATTTAATCTTATATCTGATATATTTTGCTGTTAGAAAAGAAGAAGGCTGGAGGACTTACACTTTCTAATTTCAAAACTTGGTACAAAGCTACAGTAATCACTGGCAAAAAGACAGATTTATAGATCAATAAATAGATAAGCCCAGAAATAAACTCTTGTATATATAGATCAAGTAATTTGCATATATAGACCAATTAATGAAGGAAAAGGTAGTCTTTTCAATAAATGTGGCTAGGAAAACTAGAAATCCCCATGTAGAAGAATGCATTTGGATCCTTACCTTATGCCATATATAAAAATTAACTCAAAATGAATTGATGATCTAAATGTGCTAAAACTGGCTCGGCACCTGTAGCTCAGTGAGGAGGTTGCCAGCCATACACCAAGGCCGGAGGGTTCAAACCCGGCCTGGGCCTCCTAAACAACAATGACAGTTGCAACCAAAAAAAATAGCTGGGTGTTGGGGCAGGAGCCTTTTGTCCTGGCTACTGGGGAAGCTGCGGCAAGAGAATCGCTTGATTGTTGCAACCTCATTGGAGGTTGCTGTTAGCTGTAATGTCAGAGGCACTCTACCCAGGGCAACATAGTGAAGCTCTGTCTCAAAAAAAAAAAAAAAAGTGCTAAAACTGTAAAGCCATACAGGGAAAGCTAATATTGAATTCAGCCATGCTTTACTTGATATGACTCCAAATCACAGGCAGCAAAAGAAAAAATGGACAAACTGGACTTCATCAAAACTTCCTCAAAATTGAGCGTCACTCTTGTGCATCAAAGGACACTACTAACAGAGTGAAAAGAAACCCATGGAATGGGAGAAATTATTTGCAAATCACATTCCTGAAGAGGGATTGATATTCAGACTATGTAAAGAATTCCCACAACTCAACACAACAAACCAAACCACCAGATTAAAAAATGGGCAAAAGAATTAACAGGTCTTGGGCGGTGCCTGTGGCTCATCAAGTAGGGCACTGGCCCCATATACAAAGGTGGTGGGTTCGAACCTGGCCTCGGCTGAACTGCAAAAACAGAAAAATAGCCGGGCTTTGTGGCAGGTGCCTGTAGTCCCAGCTCCTCAGGAGGCTGAGGCAAGAGAATCGCCTAAGCCCAGGAGTTGGAGGTTGCTGTGAGCTGTGTGACGCCACTGTACTCTCTGAGGGAGATAAAGTGAGACTCTGTCTCTACAAATAAATAAATAATAAAAAATATAGATTTTAATAGCTACAAACTTTCTTAAATTTGTATTGTAATCATGGATGTAGCAGTCCCCCCCAGTTTAAATGAAACTATAAAAAATAATACATTTTGCCTGGTACACTGGTAGTGAACATAATTTGTGAAAAATCTAGTAATCTGTAATTTTTCCACATGCTAATGGTACTTCAGGGGGCAGTATCATGTACTAACAGGACATGATTTGTAAAATTTATCGTTGGAGCAAGTTAAACTTTTTTTTTTTTGGTACAGAGTCTCACTCTCTCACCCCGGGTAAAGTGCTGTAGCATCACAGCTCACAGCAACCTCAAACTCTTGGGCTCAAGTGATCCTCTTGCCTCAGCCTCACGAGCAGCTGCCCACCACAATGCCCGGTTATTTATTTATTTATTTATTTAATTTATTTATTTATTCATAGATGGGGTCTCATTCTGGCTCAGGCTGCTCTTGAACTCCTGAGCTCAGGCAATCCGCCCAACTCGGCCTCCCAGAGTGCCAGGATTACAGGTGTGGGACACCACACCCGGCTCAAGTTAAACATTTTTATTACACACCTTTCTTAAGTTCCAATTCTAGAAAATAATGCTACAGTAGAATATAAAATATTGTTCTTTCTGAACAATATAAAGGGAGTCAGATATTTGTATTTCAATGTTTACAATGTTTACCGATATTTGTATTTCAATGTATACAAACTTATTGTTCAGAAAGACAGCTAAATTGCATACTATAATATTTTACATGGATTAGTAAGCCTAGGAATGGTAGAATAACAGCCATTATAAAACAGCAATGTGACCAGACTTCAGTGTAATAATCAAATGATTTTAACTACCGAATAATACTAGGAGAATATGTAGCTCTACTGTTTAAAAGGAAGCATTTAATTTCCTAAGATCTGCAGAGTTATTAAACACACAGTGCTTAATCAACTTAAAATTTACTTTAAAACAAAAAGTCTTTCAATCACATAAAGCTTTTTCTCTAGGACCCAGACTAAAATACTATGAATTAAAAGAAAAAAAGTACTGACAAATTGGCTGAGTTTAGAAAAAATTTTAGAATGCTAGAGTAAAAAAGTTTATGTATGATAAAATTTTTTGAGACTATAAAGTAGAAATAAAATAGCTTGTAATTCTCATATAGGACATGAGGTGGTGCTATATTCAATCAATTCAGGTAAATTCATATAAATCCAAACAGAACTGTTAACTTTATTTGTTATATATAAAACTTGCTTATTTTCATTCATAATATTTAAGGTAATGCTGAAAAACATAAATTACAAATATAAAATTAGAAAATTCTAGCTATCAAAAAAAGTCTGTATCATCACATTTTTCTTGATTTGTTTTGATACACAAATTCTATATTATTACTAAATTTTAAGGGAGTAGAATAATTAAGCAGTAAAACATCCAAGGATGTTAGATTAGGCACTTGTATCACCATCACTATTATCATCAATCCCCATTATCATCACTGTCTTTTTTTTTTTTTGAGACAAAGCCTCAAGCTGTTACCCTGGATAGAGTGCTGTGGCATCACAGCTCACAGCAACCTCCAATTCCTGAGCTCAAGCGATTCTCCTGCCTCCGCCTCCCAAGTAGCTGGGACTACAGGCGCCCGCCACAATGCCTGGCCATTTTTTGGTTGCAGCCATCATTGTTGTTTGGCGGGTCATTTTTTATAAAGATATCCTATGTCACATACTTATTAGAAAGCAATTTGCTTTTTGGTATAAGTAAGTAAACTGATGGTTACTGAACTTTTTGTTATTAAAGAATTATAAACTATACATAACTAAAAACAAAAGGTTTAGCAGATGGTTTACGAAAGGAAAAACTGATATAGATTCCCATCTAAATGGTTGAATTGATCAACATTTTGAAAATGTGAGAAACTACCAGAGCAAAATTATTATTTGGAGCTTTCATAAAAATTAACAATGAACTATTTTGTGTTTTAAATGTTTATATTTGTATTGTTATATACTGACATATAGATAACGTATTTATGGTATGCAGCGTAGATGCTGTACACTGTATGTACAAAGATGTTTAAAACATAGATTGTACAGCACATGTGTATGAAACCTACATGTAAGTATATTCTAATTAGGACTCTGGCTACAGGAAGTTATCACATCTCTGGAGTTTACCCCTGATACACTGGGGCTTATTCTAATTCTAGTCATGACTGGCTTTAGCAAGGAAGTAGAAGTTACTCCTCTCTCTAAAGAGAATTCCTGACATTCCTTGATCATTACAGAACCTAAGCAAATGGGTAGAATTGAAGATAGAAAAAGAATAGTACGACCAATGGAAAGTAATACACGCATCATGCCCACAAGGATCTTACTTCCTCCTGTAACTCAAATCCTTTACCAGCTATGTGGATTTATGGTTTATGGATTTATGATCTTATGCTTATCACACAATTTTCTAATTTTTGAAAAAAATCTCCCCTTCTCTACCCCAGTTCTATACTTCTTTATTCCACACAAAACTGAGGTATCCAAATTTGTTTAAAATCAATTTAAAGCATTTGAAGAAAATTAATTTAATAATCCTTTTAGTAATTTATTCTTAATTGAATAACCAACTGCTTCTCAGAGTGGTTATGAAACCTCAGAAACATATAAAATTTATAAAAAATTTAAAAATAACTTCAAGTGTTACAGCACTTTCAGAACTTGTCTAGCAAGTTTTCTGGTTTTTACTGGAACCCTCCCTCAACATTCCCCGTCCACCCCTGCAAAAAACCTAAAAGAAAAAATTTCAAAGTAAAATGCAAACAAAGAATTCTAATATCAAGGAAGTAGACGATCTAATGCAAGGTGGAGGGTAGGGGAATTAGGGAGCAGGCAGGGAACAGGAGAGGGGAAAGGGGGTCACAGTGCACAGCACACCAATCAGGGGCAGGACTCAATTATAAGAGGGACTGTACCTAAGAAATGCAATCAGTGTAACTTAATTCTTTGTACCCTCAATGAATCCCAAACAATAAAAAAGAAAGACTGATTATCATGAAATCCACCCCCCTCAAAATGCAAACAAAGAACTGAATGCTGCTGAATAACAAAAGGGTCACACACTTTGTAAAAAAATCATTTCAGCTCATGTAAGAAATAAAAGACAGTAAGCAACAGTAGGCAATATCAAAAACAGAAATGGAATATTAAAATACAGAGTTATAATGCTGGTCATGGTGTATCACACCTATAATCCCAGTACTTTGGGAGGCCAAGGCAAGAGGATGGCTTGAGGCCAGGAGTTTGAGACCAGCATAGAGAACTCTGTCTCTACCCCTGGCCCCCCCAAAAATCAGCTGGGTGTGGTGATATGCATCTACAGTCCCTGGTACTCACAAGTCTAAAGCAAGAGGAGAGAGGGCTTAAGCCCCAGAGTTTCAGGCTGCAGGGAGCTGTGATTGCACCATTGCCTTCCAGCCTGGGCAACAAAGTGAGACTTCATCTTCAAAAAGAAAAAAGAAATCAAAAACAAAAACAGAGGCTCGGCACCTGTGGCTCAACGGGCTAAGGCGCCAGCCACGTCTCCTGAGCTGGCGGGTTCAAATCCAGCCTGGGCCCGCCAAACAACAATGACGGCTGCAACCAAAAAATGGCTGGGCGTTGTGGCGGGCGCCTGTAGTCCCAGCTACTTGGGAGGTGGAGGCAGGAGACTTGCTTGAGCCTAGGAATTGGAGGTTGCTGTGAGCTATGATGCCACAGCACTCTATCCAGGGTGACAGCTTGAGGCTCTGTCTCAAAACAAAAACAAAAACAGAGGTATCAAATACTTCTAAAAGACATTAAATTTTATATGAAAGTCACAGAATTAGAAACTTGACGGTATGCAATCTTCTTTTAATCATTAAATTATCTTAGGATCTTTTACCTAATTGCCAGTTACCATCCTAACCCTATTCTTTAAGCAGTATTCTTTTTTTTTTCCGGCTGGGGCTGGGTTTGAACCCACCACCTCTGGCATATGGAGCCGGCGCCCTACTCCTTGAGCCACAGGCACTGCCCCCTAACCCTATTCTTGATGTCTCAGATACAAAACTTTTTTTTTTTTTTTTTTTTGAGACAGAGCCTCAAGCTGTCACCCTGGATAGAGTGCTGTGGCATCACAGCTCACAGCAACCTCCAATTCCTGGGCTCAAGCCAGTCTCCTGCCTCCGCCTCCCAAGTAGCTGGGACTACAG
>CAUYRH010065211.1:0-20112 GCA_963574655.1 Perodicticus potto | reverse complement strand
ATATATATATATAATTATCTGATTCTTCCAGCAACATTTGATGAAATAACTTATTTTTTTCCCACTGAATTGCCTTTGCACTGTTGACAAAATTATTGACCATGTCAATCAACAGCCTCTATGTGGACTCTCTGTTCTATTAATAAATACGTCTCTGTCTCTTACTAATACTACCACTCTCTTGATTACTTTAGCTTTATAACAAGTCTTGGAATCAGACAATGCTGCAACTCCAATTGTGTTACTCTTTTTTCTTTGCATTTCCACATAACTTTTTAAACTAGTTTGTCAGTTTCTATAAACTATATGAGATTTTCCCTGGGATTATTGCATTTAATCTATACATCAATTTGGAGAGATTTAGCATTTGAAAAATATTATTATGACACATTACTATACTGTATTTATGCATTTATTTAGATGTTCTTTAATTTCTCTAAGCAATCTTATACAGATTTCAATGTGTAGGTCTTGCATACTTTTTTCTCAGATTGATCTCAAATTGTTTCACATCCTTAATGCTATTGCAATATTAAAACTCTGTAAAACACACACATTACTTGTAGTAGACTTTTGTAGATTTTATAGAATTTTATAGAAATCGTATAGAAGTTATACATTAGTGTAGAAAAATAAAATTCAATACTTTTGTTTTTTCCTTTCTAATCAGAATCTTTCTTTTGCTTATTTCACTGTTTAGAAACATCCATGGGCTTGGTGAAAGCAGATATCCTTGTTTTGCTCTCAGTATTATTAAAAAAAAGGAACCATTCCATTTTCACACTGAGTATGATGCTAGCTGTAGGCTTTTTGCAATACATCCATTTTATAAATTTTTGTTAAAATATTCAAAAGTATCAAATTTGCCATTTTAACCCATTGTAAGTGTACAATTCAGTAGTGTTAAATACACAACCATCATCCTTACGAATCATCGGAACTTCTTCATCATCCCAAACTGTAACTCTTTACCCATCAAACAATAATCCTCCACCTCCCTCTTTCCACAACCTCTAGTACCCACTCTTTTGCTTTCTGTTGCCATGAATTTGAATTTTTACGTCACATAAACGAAATCATACAGGTTTTGGCCTGGCTTATTTCAATTAACATGTTTTCAAGATTCGTCCATACTGTGTCATGTATCTAAAATGCATTTGTTTTTAAGAGCAAAGAATAATCCACTATACATGCATACCACATTTTGTTTACCTTTTCATCCATTTGGATCCTTTTCACTTTTTAGCTATTGTTGATACTACTATGAATGTTGTTGCCCAGGTACTGCTCTGAGTTCTCACTTCTAATTCTTTTGCTTAAACTTACAACAAGAATTTCTTGATCATATGTCAAGTCTATGTTTAATATTTTGAGGACGGTCCTATATTTTTCCCCAGTGTTTCCATCATTGTATATTTCCACCAGCAGTGCATAGGGTTCTAATACTTCCACGTGCTAATACTTCCTCATATCTGTTCCTTCCTTTTTTAAATAATAACCATCCTAAAGGGAAAACTTAAACCCATTCAATAGCTACTTTCCAGTCCTTTGCAATCATTAAACTGCCTTCTGTCTTTTTTTTTTTTTTGAGACAGAGTCTCACTATGTCTTCCTCAGTAGAGTGCTATGGTGTCATAGCTCACAGCAACCTTGAACTCCTGGGCTCAGGTAATTCTCTGGTCTCAGCCTCCCAAATAGCTGGGACTACCACTACCTGCCATAAAGCCTGGCTATTTTTTGAGAGACAGGGTTTCACTCTTGCTCAGGTTGGTCTTGAACTCCTGAGCTCAAGAGTCCTCCCATTTCAGCCACAAAGTGTTGGGATTACAGAAGTGAGCCACTACAGCCTGCTGTCTGTCTTTATGAATTTCCCTGTCCTGAGAGTGCCTCATATGAGGGTGGTTAGGAAAGCGTCCTGCCTGACATGTCTGCATTTTTCATATTACATGACTGAATTTTACAGACAGCTCCCTCATGCTGGAATAGTTCATGAAACAACTGGTTATATTCTTCATAGTCAATATTCTTTCCTGTTGTAGTATACTTCTAGCTAAATGGCATTGCTGAGTATAGCACATTTTGTTTATCCATTTATCAGTTGACAGATGTCTACCTTCTGACTTCTGTGAATAGTATTGCTGCAGTCTGTGTACAATTTTTGGGTTAGACAACTATTATCACTCCTTTTGCATATATACTTAAGATTTGAATTCCTGGGTAATATAATAATCCTATTTTTAACTTATTGAGGAACTGGCAAACTTTTTCTACAGGGGTTATACTGTTTTATATGCTCACAGTGAATGAAGGCTACAGTTTTTCCACATTCTCACTGACACTGTTATTTCCAGGGTAGTTGTTATTATTATTATTGCCATTGCATAGATGTATGAAATGGATCTCAGTGTAGATTTGATTTGTATTTTCCTAATGACTAATGATGTCAAGCATATTTTCATGTATTTGTAGGACTATTGTCTTTGGAGAAATGATTATTCAAGCCCTTTGCCCATTTTTCAATTGGCCTCTTGTCTTTTTTGTTGTTGAGTTATGAGTTCATTATATATTCTGAATACTTTCACTGTAAACACAAGATACCTTTCCATTTATTTAGATCTTTTACAATTTTCTCACTAATATTCTGTAGTTTTCACTGTAAAAGTATTATACCTTTTTGGATTATTTATTCCTTGATTGAGTTAATTCCTAAGTGTTTAAATTTTGTGGATGCTGTTGTAAATGGAATTGAGTTTTAAACATCCAATTTTGGTCTTTTTATTGCTAAAGAACACAACTCATTTTTGTGTATTGAATTGCATCCTACAACCTTGTCCAATTTCCTTATTAGTTATAATAGTCATATTTTTAACAATTCTTAAGAATTTCTTTATATAATATCATGTCATCTTTGAATAGATATAAATTTAATTTTTCCTTTCTAATCTGGATATTCTTATTTTTTTTCCTTGCCTAATTTATCTATCTTCAACTTCCAGTATAATATAACGATTGTAAAGGCAAATTTCTTTGTCTAGTTCCTCTTATTAGGAGTAAAACTTTCTTTTGCAATTGAATACGTTAGCTGTAGTTTTTCATAAAAGTTCTTTTTTATGTTAAAGCAGTTTCCTTCTATTCATAGTTGGTTAGGTATTTTCATTTTAAAAGGCATTGGATTTTGCCAGGTTTTTTTCCTTTGGAACAGTTGAGATGATCACATAGCTTTTTTGGTACCTTCGTTCAATTAAAGGTTACATGAACTGATTTTCTATGTCAAGGCACATTGCATTCTTGGAAAAACAATATAAATAATTCCACTCAGTGAGGGTATATAACCTTTTCTTAATATTTTGTTGAGAAGTTTTACATATATATTCATAGGATATATTGGCGTATTGTTTTCATTCCTTTTTATTGGCTTGGTATAAGGATAGCACTATCTTCACAGAATGAGTTAGAAATTGTTCCCGCAGCTTCGGTTTGAGAAAGATTGATCTTATTAAAAGATTATAAAATATTCTTTAAAGGTTTGTATAGTTCACTGTGAAACCACTTATTCCTGCATTTTCTTTTGGGAGAGGTTTTCTGATTGCTTCTTCAGTCACCTCACCTGTAACATGTCTATTTAGATTTTGTATTTTTTCTTCAGTCAATTTTGATAGTTTGTGTATTTTCAGGAATGTGTTCCTTTTATGCGGGGTTATATAGTTTGTTTCTATAAAATTATCATAGCATTCTCTTATAATTCTCTTTATTTCTGTGGAATAGTAAAAAACGTCTCTAATTTTATTTTTTATCTTCGTGTTTTGGGTATTATCTATTTTTTTTGTAGTCTAGCTAAAGGTTTGTCCATTTTGCTATTCTTTTTGTGAAAGAATGACTTTTTTTTATGCTCCTTTCTCTGTTCCAATTCTCAATTTCATCGATCTTTAATCTTTTTCATTTCCTTCCTTCCCAGATTTGTGTTTTTATTTCCTCATTCCTTAAGGTATAAGTTAAGTTATTAATTTGAGAAATTTCTTCTTTTTTTAAATGTGCTCGCTTATTTCTATTAATTTCCATCTGAGTACATCTTTCCTGCATTCTGTAAGTTTTGGTATATTGTGTTTCTTTTTCATTTTTCTTAACACCTTTTCTTTTGGTAATTTACCTTGTGATTTATCCTTTGACCCACTGGTTGTTTAAAATGAGTCCGTTCATTTCCACATTTTTGTGACCTCTCCATTTCCTTGTGTTATTGATTCCTATCCTCATTTTACTGTGGTCAGAAAAGATAGTTTGTATGATTTCAATTTCTTTAATACATCAAGGTTTTTGTAACTTAATATGTGTGTGATCACAAAAAATCTTCCATGTAAACTTCATAATCATTTTCGTTATTTTGTTGTTGATGAATAGAGGATTCTGTGCACATCTGCTGGGTCTCCTTTGTAGTGTTTCTGCCTCGTGAAGCAGATTCACACACACTAATTACCCGTTTGCCTAGTTCTGGCCAGACGGAACACCCACACATACAGCAAGTTACCTGAAGTGAGTGTATTGCTCACACACGGATAGCAAGAGACATGAAAAGGTGAGCATCCACTGTGACCCCGTCCAGCAGGACCGGGAGGGCTGCCCCAGGTTGGCTAGAGTCTCACTTGTACCTGCCCTGCCTGTCCCACACTGAGGGTCTGTGGAAGGCAGCCGGCCAGGTCTTCCTCACTTTCATTCTTTCCAGGCGTCTCAATTTTTCTGTTACTTGCCCTTAATGTTATTCCTTGTCCCAGACAGCTGTTGTTAATATATTTTCCTATAGATGATTTTGCCAAATGTCTGTTCCTGAGAATATTCCTTTGCAGGTGAAACAAAGGCGATCACCTGATCCAGTCATGCCAGGATCCACCAAAAAATGTCAAACACACACAGGGAAAGAGGCTACTTTTACCTCCCCTGGCCACACTGAGCCACACCCGGAACAGAGTCCACAGTTCTGACAAATGCCACCAAGCCGGGGAGTGACAGATGGCAGGAAATAGCTTAAAATGCCACCTACTTTCATTAAATTTTGCAGCTTCTGTCATCATTATACACTCTCCTGTTTATTTAGCTTGTCATTAGAGACTCAGAGCTTTGAAAGGAATTAGTTCTGATGGTTTTTGTCAACTTTATCATTGCTTTAGTGGGCAGGAGCCAAGTTTGGGAATTCCTTTTTTTTTTTTTTTGAGTTTTGGAATTCTTTACCGTGACTGTTGATGTCGTCACCAGGGTTTGTTCTCTGTCTCTTTAGTTTAGTTGCTGCGGGGCAAGGTGGCCACTGACTCCCACCTCCTCTTCAGCCTCATTCTGCACATTTCCCGTCATGTTTTGTGATTCAGACATACCTACCTCCTTTCCGTTCTTCACACTGACCTGCGTGCTTCTTCTTACGTGGGTATCTTTCCAGTCCTGATAAAGATACAGTAAGGGAAAGAACAAAGAGGGAATGCTTTGCCGCTATTTGCATTTCTGCAAATTTTTTTTAAAATAACAATCATCCAAAATGCAGTATTTTTTTATCCCTCTTCTTCTGATATAAATGAAAAGAGATGAAAAATGAGCCAGTGCAAAGTTTGAAAAATAGTTTTGTAGAGAGGTTCTCCTAAGGATACAGGCTCGTATTGCATCCCCTGGAGCTCATACAGAGAAAGGAAGAGAGATAAATTTATTGTTTTTGATCTCTAAGCTGAGCAGAAGAACATATCATCATTATTTTTTCTCATCTGTTAATACCTTAACAGATTTAGGGACCCTGTACTGCATCTTAGTCACCAATGTCATTTAAATCGTATGCTATTCTACATGGCTTCACCAATCACCAATATTTTCCTATTTCTCCTATACTAAAAACTAACATTCCAGTTTACTTGAACTCATGGTTTGAATATTTGCCAAGTCTTGCAGTACAAATGTATGTGTTTACATCACCAAGAATGTTTTTTTCCCCTTGATTTGAGTATTCTATAAGTCTACTTGAAGATTACAAATCCCCTTGCATGTCTTCTATGATTCAGATCATGCAAAACTTGGAAAGACTATCTTCTATGTAAATTAAGATTCACTGAGATCCTAACAAAGGAATAATTACTTCTCTGTTCTCACCTTTCTCTGCCTCACATTAGCATTCTGATAGTTGCCCTATTTTACTTTTAGGGAAAAAAGTTATTTTGATTTCCATCACAGTTCACTTGCTAGATTTTCGATTTGTATCCTTGGTATTTCCAAAATGTTTTCTGCCAGTTTTTCCTGTTCTACTGACCATCAAAAGATAGAATTGCCCTACTCTTGATACTTCTTATCACTGTGTAACCTAGGGGATCTTACTTAGAAGTTTGGTTTAGATGCCACCTATTTAATAGTATTTCTGGTGAGAATGCTACAAAACAATCCTTGAAGTTCAATGATTTAGGACAATAACCATAATTTGTCTTGCTCACAGGTTTCTACAGTGGCTGCGGCAGTGATGTGTTAGGCCAGAGACAGGGTTCAAGTCAGCCACATGTATTTTTCCTTTCAGGAACCAACAGGTATCCAGTGTTGGTAGATGATAGAAGCACAAAAGGAGTGCATGAAAATATTTGATGCCATTGAGGGCTACACTCAAAACTAGTACATGGTCACCTCTACCCATATTTTATTTTGCTAAAGCAACTCACATGCCCAAACCCAAAATCATACATTTGAAAAATATAGTCTTACTTCACAGAAGCAGGGAGGTTGTTAATATCAAATATGTCCCATACCAACTACATGCCAATGTTTCATAATAACTAAAAGTTAATTTCCCTATCATTGCTTTATTTAAAAGTCCATTTCATTCACCTCATTTACTATCGCTATCAGGATATATTGAGCAGATGAACTAAACACAACAGGCCAGGAATAAAACATTCCATGCTGTATCTCTGGCTCCAAAATGGCGTCCTTCTCAGTTCCTTTGTCTTAGTAAGTTGATTTTGATTCACTCCGTATTTCAAAGAAAAGATGAAGGCATTTCCTGGGTGCCTTCCTCCCACTGCACTCCTACACACATCCTCACCAAATCTAGTTTATTCTGTTTTAAAATATAAATTGAATCTATTCATTAGTCTCCAGTTCAACTGTCACTTCTTCAACTAAGATTATCAAGATCTCTCATCTGAAATGATAGAAACTATTTCAGAGTTGGTCTCCACGCTTCCACTCTTGCTTACTGTCCAAATCCCCCTAGCAAGTCAGCGTACTTTTAATGTGTATTTCAATCAGATAGTGTTTTCAACGTGGGCTCATCATTATCCTTGGCATTGTATCACAACTTACCACCCCAAATGTCCACACGCTCTGGTCTGGCTTGCCTCTCTAGCTTCAGGTTTATTTCTATACCTGCCATCTACAAGCCCAACTCATGTCCATAATGACAGCTTGCATACCTTGTTCTTTCAGTCTAAAAGGCTTTTCCCATGGCTCTCTCCATTACTTTTCCTGTTCGTCAGTCACATGTTAAGGGAATCTCTCAAATGCCTTCCAGGACTACTATGAACTAAAGGTTCTCCCTTCCTTTTTACTACTGTCCATCAATTGTATCTCCAAGTTTCAGGTTTACATTGATCACCACTAAAAATGATCACGGACGAGAGGGTGTATAAATATTTACTGGCATTTAAAAAATTCTAGATAATCTTCACCATGAGTTTCATATTTAAAAACATAATATATTATTAAAAGTGAAAATTCAATTTCCAGAATTTTAGAATTCACTTTCCTTTTAAAGAAGCATTGTTGTTCATAATGCACCATCTTCATGCAATAAAATGACCACAGATATTTTATTTGCATAATTGTTTAAAAGTGATAGTCTTAAATGAGTACATGTAAAAACAATAAAAAAATTAAGTGATGATCTTTTCAAAATGATATATTTAATTTGAATTCTAGCTGACTGACCCATAAGATTCATTCATTTCCTAAAAGCACAACATATACAATTTAGCATATTAAAAATGGTCATCACATTGTTTAGCATTCTTCTATTTTTCCTAATCAGATGCAGCATTAAAACATTTTGATTGCCTTGTTCACCTGGTCCTGCTTAATGGTCCATAAGCATTAAGCAGTATTGCTGAGGCTCATTTGCTCAATAAATTCTAGATTGAGTGGTTGATTAATTAATATCTGGCAATTCCCATTTAAACGTAGGTTTTATTCAAATTAGAATTTCTCTAATTTTGAGATGTATGTATTATTGCATGTTAGAGAAATAAAATGACCTTTACTTGCCAAGAAATATGCTTTAGGAATAAATCACTGAAAATATAATCTCAAAAAAACACTTTTGGTATTTTTTAAAAATATGCATGTTAGTTATTATGGAGTATCTTAGAGCCAAATTATTACAATTTAAAATAATATGTTTTTGTACTATTGACATACCAGGTAGTATTGAGTAGAGACTATGTAATCGCATTAAATTTTTTGGTTATATTCTATTGATACTGTGCTTTATAAAGCGTGTTCCTACCAAGTAGTTCTTATATTTTAGGTAATCTTTATTATTTTCACTCAATATGTTCTATTGCTAAAAAGATCCTTGACCATAATAGCAAACTAGTATTTTTAGTGTCACAAAAATATTATTAATTTTATCTATATTTTTGATAAATGTAACATGCTTATCTGTTAATTTTACATAATTATAATTTGCAAAATTTTGCATCATGTATTTATTTAAATTATTATCTCATGATACAGTTTTACATTGACACTATAATAATTCAAAGGAGTGGATGTTCAGATATTAAGAATATTATTCATATGAACATGTGTGCAGAACCCACATTTCAATGAGTAAGCTTTCTTACTCATTTAATACAAACCTTACAAATAAACACTGTACATCATACTGTTAGACCCGAGAGGGGGCCTAATGTTGGGATTGCAGCCCCCAAGGAGAGTCACTACACTCAGGTCGATGCAAAAGCAAGAGGCGTTTATTGCTGGCATGCCAGGGTCCCTCAGCCGCTCAGGGAGAAGGGCCCTGGGCAGCTCTTACAGTCTGGTTTTAAAGGTAAAAACCGCAGGACCGGGCAGGGAGGGGCAAGGGGGATAGGGGTCAGGGTGAGGCCGCCGCGCTCGAGGGAGGAAGCTGCAGCTGTTTGGAAAAGTCCCAGTTCTGCAAGCAGAGGTGTGATAAGTAAGTTGTTTTTGCCAGGAAAAATCCCTATCGGGGGGGCGAGCAGAAGGGTCCCGAAATGGGGTCTCTCAATACCTAGTATCTGAGACATAAATGTACATAAATATGTAAACTAAAAGATGAATTTAAATTTTGTTTTGCTTTTGTCCATAATTTAAGAAGTATTACATTTTACTATTTGCAACTTATATTAAAAATTACGATATTGGGCAGCAACTGTGGCTCAGTGAGTACAATGCTGGCTCTATATACCGAGAGTGGCAGGTTCAAACCTGGCCCCTGCCAAATTGCAACAAAAAAATAGCTGGACATTGTTTCAGGCACCTGTAGTCCCAGCTACTTGGGAGGCTGAGGCAAGAAAATCGCCTAAGCCCAGGAGTTGGAGGTTGCTGTGAGCTGTGTGACACCACGGCACTCTACCGAAGGTGATAAAGTGAGACTCTGTCTCTAAAAAAAAAAAAAAAAATTACAATATTTTATATGTAAACCTATCTTTGATTATCATACTGAAAAAATAATACTTCTTGTAAAGACTTGAATTCAAATTACAGGCATAGCTTGAAGATATCACAAGTTTAATTCCAGACCAACACAATAAAGCAATCACATAATATTTTGGTTTCTCTGTGCATATATAAAAGTTATATTTACAGTATAAGTATGCAATTGTGTGGTCTAAAAATGTACATATCTTTTTTTGTTTGTTTTTGTTTTTGCCTTCCCATTGGTGTAGAATTTATTCTCATACTTACATCTCTGTTTTCCTTTAAATGACCAGCTGTCTTCCTCAATTCTCAGTCCATATTGCTAGAGCAGGGTCCAGCAGACTTGTTCTGTAAAGATGTACATATCTTAAGTGAAAAATATTTTATTGTTAAAAAATGCTAATGATCACTCTGGGTCCTCAGCGGATCTTATCTGTTAGCACTTCTTTTTTCTTTTTTATACATTAATGCATTTATGAGGGACAATGTGTTGATTTTATATACAATTTGGAATGCTTACATCAAACTGGTTAACATAGCCTTCACCTCACTTACTTAATTATTGCATTAAGACATTTATATGCTACACTTAATAGATTTGACATGTGCCCTTGAGTATGTACCATAGATGTGGTCCCACTGTTTACCCTCCCTCCATCCAACATGTAGCACTTTTTCTAGGATGAGTTTGCAAACTTAATCATGTGACCTTGTACGTAGTAGAACCTCCATAGTTGACCACCGCTGTGCATTGACCTCCTCCTTAAGTTGACCTGATTTTCACAGACCAGATATGCACCATGTGCTTATATTAATATAGTCAGCCCAGTTCCTTAAGCTGATCACTTTCATATGTTGACCAGTTTGTGATAGTCCCTTAGGTGGTCAGCTTACAGAGTCTCTATTGTATATGCTCATTTTGTTTTGGAAAGCTACGTTTCTAACTATAAAATGGCATATCTAACTATGAACAATACTTACCCATCATGAAAAAGTGTAAACATTGTTAAAAGAACAGATAATCTTTCCACTTAGACAAAATTAACATTGGTATTATGCATTCAAATGATATCAAATATAAACATAAACCCAATTTTACTTGTTCAAATTTGGAAGTACCCCAAATAATTAATTATCTATTTTTCCATATATTATTGTGGAGATATTTTCTAGTATGGTAAAATTTTCTTCTAAATCATAAGTTTAATGTTTCATAATTTTTATAAATTTAATATTAATTCATTTGAGCCATGTATCATTGTATTTTTCTTGATTTTTTTCCTCTTTACATATTATGAAGGTAACTCAGCTTATACATAAATCTTTAAGAGCATCTCTTCTTATTTCCAGAAGTGATTTTCTAGAAAACTGTCCAGTAGATGATGATTCAAGGGTTCTAGATTTGCACTACATAATTCAGTTGCCACAAGCCACATGTGGCTATTAAACATTTTAAATTTGGCTCCTTAGACTGACAAATTGATTTTTACCTGTATTTAATTTCAATTAATTAAAGTTTAAGTTTAAATAGTCACAGGCATGACAGTAGCTAACGTGAGAAAGTTTATGGACTATAATATGTAGGTAAAGAGCAGGTAGCAAAGTTTCTTTAGCTGTAATTAAAATATTAGTTCACTTATTCAGTTCCCAGAAACCTTCTATTGTCTTCTTAAAGAAAAGTGTTTTTTGATTATTTCTTTTGTTTCAATTCTTATTTTTTCTTGGGAAGCACCTGTTATTCTTTTGTCAAAACATCATAGTCTTTCTTTTTCAGTTATCAGCCTTGTCTTCTTCTTTAACTTGTATTCTTATATAGTAATTAAATTAGTCCTATATTTGATAAAAATTCTCATCTCCACTTGAATGACATCATCATATAACTTTATCTTCTCTCGTTATGTCTTTCTATTTCAGTGTGATTATTTTGTAATTTAAATTCTTTTTACGTGGCAAAGATAATTTTCTCTCTGAAAGGTTCCTTGTCTACGTTATCCTTCCCTTGCTTCATTCAGAATATACATAATAGTATTTTCCATAAGCACGGAGGTTCTTAATTTTCTGCTCCTTTTTCCTTAATGTAGACACCAAGATGTACCACGTCTTAACCTGAGCCAAAAGACTATAAATTTTAACCTATGCTGAGTTTCCTCTGAATGATTATTGAACTCATGTAGACTAGAAGGTGATATAAAATTCTATGTTCCCAGGCCAGATTTCTGGCAGGACAACTATTCACCTAGCATAGCTCTATTGGTTTGAGGACCAATGTCCTGGAGAGCCCTAATATTTCATATCTGGAGTACACACATCATAAACCTGAGTTTAGATAGCTATGGGAGACATTATTTTCTTTTTTCTTCTCTTTCTATGAATATTCCTCTCTACCTAGTTTACCAGAACCCAGATTATAATTCCTGGAAGTTCCTCCTCCTAAATGCATGTGGTTAACTGCTAGAATGTTTTGGTGAGAATAAGAATTAGAAAGTCAGTGCCTTGTCTGCCTATAAAAATCTCGTCACCCAGAGTCGGACAACAGTCAGATAGGACGTGTCCAGTGTTTTCTTGTTTTCATTGACCTTACAAAGTCTCTAAAAATCCTGTTGCATCAAAAATTCCTTTTAGATTATTCCAATAGGGTGTTCGGCTGTTACTTTTCAGCTATAAAGCCAAACTTTTATATTTTGTTCTGTAATATTAGTTTGGGGATTATTCTGCAAGCTACATTTTTTTTTCAGATTCCTCTGTCAGTTAACTTCTTGCTAAGATCTGAAAATAGAAGGAATGTTCAAACATATCAGCTGCACCAGCACGACCTTTTCCTAGGAAATTTGAGTATTCAATTTGGGGGACCATCCTAGGCTTTCATGTTCTCCTGATCCCACTGGGGTTCTTTCCTTTGTTCTCTCATCCTTAGGAATATTAGCCACCTTTGAAATTATTATCTTTGTGTATCTCATGGTTCATTTTCATTCTTTTAGCCCTCTAATTGCTATGTAAACAATTCCCAGAGTTACATTTGCTGTTAGAAGTAAAGTGTAGTTTTTATTTTTCTAACTATACGACGACCAGTGTAATCCTGTTTGTTTTATTCATTTGTGTGTGTGTGTGTGTCTGTGTGTGTGAGAGAGAGAGAGAGAGACTATATAAGTAAATTAGAACATGGGGAAAGGTTGCGTGGAGAGACTTACGAGGCGTGTAGCATATAATCCAGGATTATGAAATATTGCACTTAAAAAATTATACCTAAACTTTTCCTCTGAGAACTTCAAAACCTCATTGATATATTTTTAAAAGTTTAATTGGTAACATCTACATTCCTCATGTTACTAACAAGTGATTTCCCATTTTTGCAACTGGCAGAGTCATGTTTAAGATTTCATTCATGTTTATCATTTTTTCACGTTTCCTTCCATATTTCTTTCTTCTGTAACACACGATTATTTGTTTTTTCTTTGCCATACATTTACAAAGCTGCCTTCTCCTTCCAAGGTTTCCATATTTGAGCTCGTACCAATTGATTTCATAATGTGAGGCTACTCTCCAGTGCGAGTAGTAACTGCAGTCTTTCTTGACTTTATATTATTTGAAAATTATCCCCTCTATGTTAAATGAAATTATTAAATGAGATCATTAAACAGAATCAATTACAACAGATATTATGCCTACATACACAAGTGGGGAGATAATTGTGCCATCATGCAGATTTTCCTCTATTCTCTCATTATTTAAAGCCCCTGAAGGAGAAGAGATAAATAGGGATCCAATGGGTAAGTCCCCATGTAATCTCTCCAAACAAACGCTGTTCCACAAGGTCCCGGCCGAAACACTATGCCTCTGAACCTCTCATGAGACTCAGTGTGAGAAGATGCATTGAAATGTGGCTTGTCAATTCTAAAGCAGTTGAAAATTTTAGAATTCAATCCTATGCCTGTGTTTATAGTTTACGTTTTGTACATTTATTGTTTTGTAGCGTTTATCACTGTTTTCCTTGTTCTTTTCCTTCAGCCGTCAATACTTTCAACCCTTCCACAAATACTTTAGAATTTGGTCTCTTCTCAAGTACTGTCTGTTCTAGGGTCTAGAATGCTCTACAGATTTTGATCACTGTTGGGCGGCTAGTGGACCCCAAACTGGGACAGTGGTCAGTAAGGGAGATGGCACTGGGGAAGTCAATGAAACTTACACCAAACTTAGTGCATAAAACCAGAAGCCTGGCAGGGCATACACTGTTTCAGGTGCCTGGTGGCATCATGAAAACAAGGCAGCTCCTGTCCTGTTTCCTGGAGTCTTTTTATTGGGTACATAACAGAGTATATGAGCAAGGATGCACAGCAGTCGGTAGTCAGCAGTCAAGGTTAAGAATGAGAGAGGGAAGATTACAGCCCCCAGGAAGGGTGGGTAAAGGGTAAATAGGGATAATGGTGCAAGCAGGAGTGAGAAGGGGGAGAGCAAGTCTCTTCTCCTCAGACAGACATCCCAGCTTCTCTAGTCTAAACTCAGCCCACCTGTATTGCTGACTTCCCCATATAGGGATTTTACCCTAAGGTGGACTGTCTGTGAGGAATTCAGCCTGTCCACCTCCCACAGATCACTTCCTACTGCTCTTACCATCCCCTGCTATTATTCCTCTTTATTTATTGTGCTGGAAACATACAGACTTTCTTAGTCTCCCTCAAATGTGTTTCCTGCCTGAGGGCTTTTGTATTTGCTATTTGCTTTGTTTATAATGTGCCCCCCCATATGTTCACATGTGTAATTCCTTCCACATTATTCTGGTCTCCGATCAGTCGCTCCTTCCTCAGAGAAATGGTGTATATCATATCAGTATATCCAATGCTCCTCTAGTAACTTCAAAACCTTTAATTGACTACTTTCTTGCTGCTATATCCGCTTGAAAGTGTATATTATATATAATTTGGATTCCGTATCATCTCCATAAGCAGAGAACTCTTTCTCTTCTATTATTACCGAATCCTAGGGCTTGACACATAATGAAAATTAAGTAGGCTTGGCACCTGTAGCTCAGTGGTTATGGCGCCCGTAGCCAAGACACTGAGGCTGGCCAGTTTGAACCTGGCCCAGGCCAGCAAAACAACAATGACAACTACAACAAAAATAGCCAGGCATGTGGCAGGTGCCTGTAGCCCCAGCTACTTGGGAGGCTGAGGCAAAAGAATCACTTAAGCTCAGGAGTTTGAGGTTGCTGTGAGCTGTGATGCCACAGCACTCTACTGAGTACAACAAAGTGAGATTCCTTCTCAAAAAAGAAAAAAAAAAGGAAAGAAAATTAAGTAAATAAATATTTTTGGATGAATAAATAGATAAAACATTTCCTTGGGATAGAAAAGTCAAACTGAGGGCTCAAAAACATGAAAATAAATATGAAATTTTTCTTGCCCTTTATATATTTATCCTCCTTTATTGGAAATGTAGTAATTACTGGGGATAGGAGAGTAATGATAATAAGATAAAACCTAAATTCTGGAGCAAATAATTATTTCATATCCACATAGTCTTTCTTTTAATATATAGTGAAAAGTTTGGGATAATTTTGAGTGTTATGATCCATTTACTGAGAGTCAAATAATAAATGGAACCAAGGATATTAAAAAAAGAAAAACTGTCCCCCATGTGTTTGGTTTGGACATTCTTCAGATTACTATCTGATTTATGTCTCACAAACATTTTGTGAAAAAATGTAAAAATTATTTTTCCTACTTTACAGATTTGAAAACAATCTTACTTTAAAGTAAGAGTCTAAGGAAACAAAAACAGGGTTTTCTTTCAGAAGTCCTGATGTCAATCCCTAAGGCATCGCAGTACCACCGACTTAGTTGTGGAGCGTTATCTTACTTATAAATATTTCCAACCAACTGGGGCTCACGTTTTACTTGTAAGTCCTATTTTTCTGATGTCTTGTGAATATTAACAAGCCATTTGGAAAGTATGAGGAATCTAACACACACAGATATCTAATCAGACAAACATGACATTTATGAAGTTAAGACACGACATATGTATAAAATCCTCTAGTATTTTCCAAGTTATTTGAGTCAGATTTTATTATGATATTAAATACTAGCTAACGTACTAGATACATGAAAATATTTTGTACTCAATTTGCTTTACCTTATATTGCTTGGATATTGATCCAATTGGAATTTTAATTTTTTTTAATAAAATTGGCATGACACCTAATGTATCTACTATTATCTATGTTGAAATGCAAATCAGGGTTGAAAATGTTTCTTTTGTGGCTTAGCAACATTCATGACATTCAGAGCACAAGGAATGATGTCATCCCCGTCCAGCTTTTCCTTAAAGTCCACAGTCCTCAGAGCTTCATGTAACATTGTTCTCAGTTTAATACACTTTTAGTGACTTCATGGAATCCAGTAGTTGCCACTTTCTTGAATTTGCTAATGAGTCTTAATTTTCTGACTTACACTTTGATCTCCTGCCCAGCAGACGGATTTCTAGCTGGATGCCACCCGTCTCTGCACAGATTTCCAAATATTCAGCCTCTCTTGCAATACTAAGACACCCTTATCAAATTGACTTTCCTTCCTCAGTTGAGCAATGCCACAATCCACTCAGGCACACGTGCTGAGCACCTCAGAATCAGCTTAATTCTTCACCTAACACATTCACTTGGTTACAAAATTGTGACAAATCTAGAGTTGGAATTTCTCTTTTTTTTTTCTCTCTCTGTTCCCTTTAATCTTACTGTTACTGTCCTGGGCCATGTCATTCACTTCTTGGAATCTCATCCTTTTCTCTGCTTCATTGTATCATCAGTGAAATACAACAGTTTTCTTTCTAAAACCCAAATATGATCATGTTACTCTTACCTACTATACTATTCACAATCCATAATCTTTGTGTTACATTCCAGGATAGCCTTTCTAGCTGGCTTCATGTTTTAGTCGATCTCCAGACACTTTCCTTTACTCAGCCCCAGTGCCTTTCAAACAATGACTACAATTCAAACAATGTTAATGCAACATCTATTTATTGTCAATTTTATTTGTTTTTTGCTCATGCTTTGTTTTAGCTATTCAGCTCACCATTCCTCTGCTGCTGCTGCTGCTCTTCTTAGAAAATCCTATTCTGTCTTTGAGACATAGCTCAGTTGATTTACCATATATTAACTCTAATTTTCTTCAACAGAATGCTGCCCACGCCTGTACTCCCAGGTACAAAACAATTAAACAATGTTTGCTCTGATAAGTTGTAGCGTTTAGTCATTTTAATTGTGCTCTTTTGTTTCTAAATAAATTGTAGGCTATTTTAAAAGCAGGGCCTGGGTCAGTCTTGAATACATTGGGTCTTTGCTGTTGTTGACTGAATATAAATTAAATATTGGAAACTTCAAAAACTGTATCCTATATAATGAGACAAAAGCTTTGCACTCTTCATAGAGAAGAATTTCTTAAACTTTTGGCAGAGAGAGTCCACTGGAAAGAGGCCAGTGTGATTCAGGCTAGTGTTTGAAGTTTTAGCTGGGAGCTTTGTTTTACAGAATCCACTCAAGTTGAACAAGCCACATTAAGGTTTGAGCCCTGAATCCACAATCCACTCTGACATCCAATTCCCGTTCTAGACTAAAATTTTGGTTACAAAAATATTTTGTATCGTATGCTGAAAGTAGGAAAATTAGAAAACTATAGATTCTAGTAGAGTCAATGTGGAACTTTTTGCATCAGCGATAACATGAAAGTATCTCACTGAGGTAGATCTCAGATGTTCCTTTGAACTAAATCAGATTTGAAAAGCTGCCTAATTGACTGCTCACTTGTCATTGTTATTGAATGTCTAATTTATATCTCTAATTTTCCATACACAAAGGAGAAATCCTGCTTCCTCAACACCATTTCCATAAGTTAAATCTTTTCCTTCTGCACCTTAATGGACTGGTTTCCCTATTCACACATTTACTCAAGCCAAAAACCTAGGAGACATCCCTGATACTTCTAGCTTCATCACCCACCACTCAAGTCTGTAAGGTCGTACTACATCTCATTTTCACTCGTGTCTTTTCATCTTTGAAACTGCTGGCTAATCTAAACCAAACTCCCTGCCTGGACTAGTAAAATAGCTTTCTAAAATGTTATTTCTGCTCCTATTCTTATCACCATTTCCACCAAGATAAATTTTCCAAAGAGCAGTCAGTCTTCTGAATATGTTGGTAAGATTGTGCTGCCTCTGTAGCATAAAGGTCTTTGGACCACATATAGGACAATGGTCCCATGACATCAGAAGAGAGCTGAAAAATCCCTGTTGCCTGGAGATGTTGTAGCCATTGTAACATTGTAATGCAAAACATCACTCATGCTGGTGTAAGCAGACCTACTGTGCTGCTAGTCATATAAAAGGAGAGTACATGCAATTATATATGGTGCATAATAAATCATAATAAATGAGTGGCTTGGGTATTTGCTATGTTTTATAATCATTATTTCAGGGCGTATTCCTTTTACTTAAAATTTTGACTGTAAAATAGCCTCAGGTAAGTCTTTCAGTTGGTATTCTAGAAGAAGGCATTGTTGTCTCAGGAGATGACAATTCCATGCTTGTTCTTGCCCCTGAAGACCGTCCAGTGGACCAGGATGTGGAGGGGAAGCCAGGGGGACTGATGAGCCTCATCCTTTGTAGGGCTGAGATAATGTGCGTGTGTCTTGGTTTTTCACAAAAAGTTTCAAAAGAAAAAAATTAAAAAATTGACAAGTAGAAAAACAGTTGACAGAAGAAGATAGAATAAGGATACAATGAAAGAAAGTATTTTTGTACAGCCACATAAAGTGTTTCTGTTTTAAGCTGCGTTATTGAAAAATAGTCCAAAAATTAAAAAAAAAAAAAAAAAAACTTTTAAAGGTATATAAAGTAAAATGTTACAGTAAACTAAGCTTAATTTCTTAGGGAAGACAGAAAAATCTATTTTGTCCATTCGGGGTCGTCTAAGTGAACAGTGATTACAGAGTCTATGGCCGTGGGCAGTAACATCCAGGCCTTTGCACTATTCACTAAGAAACTTCTAGTCCTGTGAGCCCCACTCATAACTGCCCTACACAGATCATTTTTTATACTTTTTAATCATATTTTTACTGTACCTTTTGTGTAAATCAGACAATTAAATTTGTGAATTCGCCCTAGAAAAAGCACTACATCCCTCATTGCAGAATATCACTGCAGTCATCAGATGGCCAAGGGGAGGCCTTCGAAGGTGACCGCAGTGCTTATTCAGCAACGAGAGTTGTAGCACTTTTACTGGTATGAATCATGAACTTAATTGTCAGACCCTGTAGATACACAAATAGCATTGTGTTCCGCTTGCCTGCACTCGTCAGTACAGTAACGTGCTGTACGGGTTTGTGGTCTAGCAGCAGTGGGCTACCCCACACAGCCCAGGGACGCAGCAAGCTGTAGCACCCGGGTTTGTATCTTACACTCCGTGATGCTTGCACAATGACTCGCTTCTCAAAACCTATCTGCATGTTTAGGTGACAGGTAACTATCATTCAATCTAAAGTCCCCTTTGTAGCTGATACAGCCCCGTATCATCCTGCCTCGGTCACATCATATTAATCTCCTCCTCCCTCCCTCCTCTTCAAGATCACTGGCCTTTCTGTTCTTGCAGAAGTGCTGGTTCCTGGGCTCCTCATCCACCCGGAATTCTCTTCTTTATGATCCCTTTGTGGGCGGCTCCCCTTCCCGTCACTCTTCTGTCACACTGTATATAATTCTGTGTCAGATACTCGTGCAGCCACACAGGAATAGCGTGTCCCACCTTGCCTCTCATCACATCCACCTGTTTTACTTGGTATTTATTATTACTTTGTAGATCCTTTCTATTCATTTAGCTTTATTACACACCCCACAGTAGCGTGTAACCCCCAGTGGGTCTGCTGGGTTCAGTGTGGTCCTGCCGCCTTCTTCTTCCAGGGCTCCTCAGACAATGGGGATAGCTGCTTCTACTGGTCTGACTCTCCCCAAAACCGCCAGGGTGACCTTATGAGTAGCTTGTTTGAAATGCAATTTCCACGGAATTAAATTTAAAGTCCTACAAAGCAGTGTTCTGCAGAGCCTGGCCTTGTCTGGCTAACTCTCCAGCCACTCCCCGTTGCCCTCCCTGTAGTGCAGTTGGGTGAGTCTGCAGTCCACTCCGGGGACTCCGACCGTGCGGCCGCTCCGTCTCTGAGAAGAAAGCCTGTGCTCTGACCACTCCCTGCTTCCTTTAGCCGCTTCCTCCATGCACCCTCCACAGGGAGGTAGTTTGTGACAAATTAATCAAAATAATAACATGAAGGGGAGGGGGAGGGTGGGTGGAGAGAGGGTAAATGGTGGGATCACACTTATGGTGCATCTTAGAAGGGACAGGTGAAACCTACTAAATGCAGAACACAAATGTTTTCACACAATAAACAAGAAAATCCCATGAAGGTT